>PVJI01000182.1:273718-338068 GCA_004026765.1 Micronycteris hirsuta | reverse complement strand
CTCCTTAGCTGGACACAGCCCCTTGTCCCCCCTCCCCATGCCTGCCCCCCAGCCCGTCACCTACTCTGCATCCTGATCCGATGACGTGGCCCTCCCTGGGCCTGCAGCAGCAGAAGGCAGAGGAGCAGGGTGAGCAGCAGAGCCTGGGATGCCATGACTCAGCCAGAGCAGTGAGCTCTGAGTGTGGCGCGGACTTTCCTGGAGAGCTGGCGTGAGGAGGGAAGGAAAGACAGGGTGTCCTGGGCTCCCCCCTGCCTCCACTGGCCAGGCCAGGGCAGGACAAGGAGCGCTGGCTGCCTCCCCTGTGCCTGCCCCGTCCCACGGCCTGCTCTGTGTGGGACCTGGGCTTCTGCCGAGACTGCCCTTCCCATCACGTAACTACCCCTTCCTGTTGCAAATGGAACTTTTGTCCCGAAAGCTGTAATCTATTTCTATTTTCTCATTGCAAAACAATTTACAGAAAAGGAAAAATGTAAGTAAATAATGACAATAATCTCACTGCACAGAATTAACCTAGTTTCAGTGTAGAGCAGACTCTTGAACACACGGATTCGATCGGCACAGGTCCAGTTGTACTTGGAATTTTTTTTGGTAAATACTGTTGAATGCTGTTGGTCTTTGGGTATCCTTGGATTTCTGCTCTGCAGCTGCAGCCTAAGATCGAAAATGATTTTTCTTCACATTTCTAAACTCAGGATAAGGATAAAAGAGTGCTGTTTTCCATCTGCCATCGGTTGAATGCACGGATGCTGAGGGCCAGCTATAGTTAAGACTCGGGGGAGGCAAAAGTTGTAAGTGGGTTTTTGACTGTGTCGGGGTCAGCGCTCCTAACCCTCCCATTGTTCAAGGGTCACCTATGTTATTCTTTTAGTTTCTTTGCATATTTAATATGAACAGTTCTTTGTTTTCTCACATCCTCAATCCCCTGCCTTTGTTACCAGCTTGTCCCACCTTCACTTAATCAGGACAGTATTTCAGGGAACATGGTTTTCCGTAGCTGTACGGCTCTCGCTTAAAATGAACACCTGGGCTCCGGCATTTGTACTGTACTCGTTACTGATAGACAGTGTCATGCTGAGAACCTTTACTCATAAATCCTTAATTTTTAAAAATTATTCAAGTTATTGGGATAACAGTATTGGTTATGTAACTATTAGTTAATAGTTACATAAGTTTCTAGTGCACAATTCTGTCACACACCTGTACATTGCACTGCACGCCCAATCCTCTCGTCACCTTCATGCTCTTCACACTCCCCCCCCCCCTCAGGTAACTGTCACACTGTCAGCTTTGCCTACGAGTTTGCTTGTCGGTTTTGTTTGTTCATTTATTGCTTCAGTTTTATACCTCACATAGCAATGAAACCATATGGTTCCTGTCCTTTTCCATCTAATTTATATTTCTTAGCACGATACTCTCAAGATCTACCATGTTTTTATGAATTTCATGCTTTTTATGCCTGAGTAGCATTGCATGACATACATGTACTGCATCTTCTTTATCTGGTCGGTCCCTTAGGTTGTGTCTGTGTCTTGGCTATGGTGAATCATGCTGCAGTGAACATCGGGGTACATATATATGTACAAATAAATGTTTTGAAAAACTTGGGGGTAGATACCCAAAAGAGGGATTGCTGGGTCACATGGTAGATCTATTCTTAATTTTTTGAGGAATCTCCATAGCAGCTGTGCCCGTTTACACCCTCAGTAGTGTTTGAGGGTTCCTCTTTCCTCCCATCCTCTTCGACACTCGTTAGTTCTTGTCTTATTGATAGTAGCCATTCCGGCAGGTGTGATGTAGTATCTCATCGTGGTTTTGATTTGCATTGCCCTTCCAGCTAGAGAAGTTGAGCATCTTTTCATATATCTGTTGGCCATTCATATGTCTTCTTGGGAAAGTGTCTGTTGAGGTCCTCTGCCCATTTGCTAATTATTTTTTTTGTTGTTGAATTGTGGGACTTCCTTGTATATTTTGAATATTAGCCTCTTATTGGAGGTATTTTTTTGTAAACATCTTTTCCCATTTAGCTGGTTGCCTTGATTTTAGACTAATGTAAGAGAAGTGGAATTTGTGGATGAAAGAATAAATAGGTATCTTAGGTATATGTAAATAAGTATATATACACTCGTGTGCCCCATATAAGGTCCCTCTTTGATATTTGATGAACCAAATCTATTCCTTCTAAAGTCCTTCCTGCTTGGTTTCTTTTTATTCACATAAAAGTCACATGGCATTTGGTGAGGAGATGATGTTATGCTTTAATTAACAAAGGAGAATCAATACAGAAGAGGGTTAGACCTTCCACAGCCCCCATGACAAATCAAAGGAAAATAGATGAACAGACTCTTCCCCACGCCCAATCTATGCATAGACGCAAATGCAGTCGATAAAGACTCTAGACTGGGGTCTGTCAGGGGCGGCCAGAGCCGCAACTCAGGTACACAACGTGCCTCCTGGCTTAGAGGGAGCTCTGCTCACATCAAAGAAAACCCAGTACTTCTGGATGGGTGAGTATCGAGGGAAACAGTCTGTGATCTGACCGACCCGTAGCTACTGGGCAGAACATAAAGATCTGCTACTACCAAAATCATCATTAGGTTCTAGGCCTTTGACCCTTGTTATTCTGCATTCCTGCCCCCGTCCCAGGACACAGCCTCCCTTCCCGCTTCTCAAGTAAGAAGAGTCCAGATAAAAGAGCTATCAGTGGGTTACCACCGCAGACACTCAACACAGACACCTTCAGAGGTAGGTGGGGGAGGGTCTTGAGGCATAGGCTTTTATCTGTGGCTTGCTCGGATGAGTTCCCTGCTCAGGTGGTGTCAACATTATTCCCGTGAGGTGGGACCATTGTCTCTGTTGCTCAGATACAAAATGGAGATAGAGGTGATATGACCTGTCTGAGGCCCCAAAGGGAAAAGGGAGAGAGATGAAACAAGAAACCAGCATTCCTGACTCGCAACTCAATACTTCCTCTCCTTTACCATTATCTGAAAAGCCCAGGGATCCTGAGTTTTAGGGGGGCTGGGCAGTAGTTCTGGTCTTTGTGATACCTAGGGACCGTCTCATTGTTCTATACTCTACCTCAGGACAGCCAAAGAATCCACCCAGAACTCTGGATGTGAGTGTACCCGGCCTGGGTGTGATGTTTCTCTTCTCTGGGATCACTTAGTACACCTGAGTTGTGCAAAGAAAGGCATTGGGCATCGCCAGATCCTGGACACCCTTTAAAGGCAGGTAGGGAACTCAGAAAACTGGACTAAACATGAAGCCTTTTAAATGAACAGATGTCAAAGTTCTGGACAGCTCAAATCTAGAATGATATTTCTGAATACCAATAAACAGCTTTGTAGAACCTATTATTTGGGATGCATTGTGTTTCTGTCACTATGTGCCAGCCTTCCTGTTCCTTTGTGCAAAAGGCAGGTGCCAGGAATCCCAACCCATGCCCAGCTTCACCCAGTTACTTCATACCTCATATCCTCACCCATAAGTGGTTAACCATGTTCTTTGCAAACCTGTCTTGCTCTGAGCTGGTGCCTTCAGAGGGCCAAAAGAATGCTCTGAGCCACGCTCAAGGCTTTCCTGTGCAATGCTCACTGGCTTTTTTTTGTGCAAAAAAGCCAAGTATTATAACTTATAGGGGTTTTGGAAACCTACCATGCTCAGAGATAGTTCTCCTTTGGCCTGGAGCATCACCAATTAAGTTGTAGCCTTTGATGTAAATATTGCCCAATGGTAAATGAAACCTCAACACCTTAACTTGGCAATTTTCCTTCCTCAAGCCATGCCAAGACGAGCTGGCAGGGATGTGGGTTCTGAATGGAGTGGGTTGCAGAGCAGATAGAAGCATTGAAGAGTGGAAGTCCCTGAACAGCTGATCTTTCATCTTTTACATTTTAAGGGCTTCTGTTCTCTTTCCCTACCGTTTCCATAATCTCCTCTTTCTTGCTCTTGTCTCTCCTCAAGTCACCTAAACCCAATTTGCCTCAAAGTCAAGGACTCAATGATTCACACGCTTAAGACTTGCATTTACATCATTTATGTAGATGTCAGTTTTTTTTTAAAGTTGATTCTAGAGAGAGAGGAAGGGAGAGAGAGAATCACTGATGTGAGAGAGAAACCTCAATCGGTTGCCTCTTGTAGGCACCCCGACTGGGACCGAACCCACAACCCAGGCACGTTTCCTGATCGAGAATTGAATGGCTTTGTGGGATGACGCCTAACCCACTGAGCCACACTGGTCAGGGCTGTAGAAGAAAGTTTTAAGAGTCCCTTGACCAGTTGTTGGACGTCATCTTTTCTCAAGTCTTGCTGAGTAATCCATTTCATCGCTCACGCTGGAATCACTCTGGTACTCTTCAGTGTAGGGTCTTGACTACACTATATCATTCAGCTACATATGTTCTTAAATAGAAAAATCAGGACACTCAGGGTGTTCTATTATTCCAGTCTCACAAAAACAATGACCACAACATTAAAGGTTACACACATCCTGGTTATCTCCGGGGTGGTAGAATTCCTAATGCATGTCCATTTTTTTCTTTGTGTTTTTTGTTTTACAAATTATACAATCTGCACATTTATTGCTTTTTAATGGGAAAAGCAGTAATGTATTTTTTAAAGAAATAATTTTGCAAAGGAAGCGGTTTGCCATGTGAGATGGGGAGGAAACCTGGGGAAGCCGATGGCTGGCTTGGCATGTCGTTAGGTGCCGGAGGGTGAAAAGGAAAAGTAGAAGGAAGAAAAACACAATATTTACCAGCACTTCCTCTCTCTTTCCTACCCTCTTCTCCTAAATTCCTTTTCTGCCTTTCGCAGCATTTGGAGAAGACCTGTCTTGTGCCAGAACTTAACCCAAACGCACATAGAGACAACCATGAAGCCCTGGGTTCTCCTCCTCATCATGTGCCTCTGTGGGCTGGAGATGCTTCTGCCCGTCCTGGGAGGTGCCAAGAGCAGACTTTTCCGTAGGTGGCGTGGCAAGGGAGGAGGGTGTTCTGCCCAGGCCTGGCATGTCTGGTGTAACTGATTCAGGGCTCAATTTCCAGGATCCCCCTTCAAAGGATCAAACCCTCCTTTAAGCAGAGATATCCAAGTAAGATTAGGTTGGATATTCCCAGTCTGATGTCCCTTCAAGCTCTCTCTCCCAGCTCTGAAAGCAATGCTGGGTATATGGCAAGGCAACATAGCTTTTGTCTGCATTTCATAAGCTCACAGGAAGTAATAGTCTGCAAGGTCAGACCGTTGGGCAAAAGGAACATTAGCACAGAGCTGGCCTCCAAGCCCATATTTTCAGAATCTGTGTGCCTGATCTGAGTGAGCCTTTGATGAATACCAAAAGGGTAATATTTTAGTACGAACGCATTCATTTAGCTTGATGGGAAAAATCTTTTTGACCCTGAACAATAGACAAGATAAGTAGGATGTACTTAGCGAGTCAAAAGTTGGGGTCATCTGATAAAAAACATGGAGATAATAAAGGGACTAAGAGGGAAGCTTCTGGGCCAGTGAAAGATATGGAATTTGGTTTGTGGGAATGGTGAGGTGGTATCACCAGGATAGGCTTAGAGGGTATTGTGTTCGGTGAAATAAGTCAGATATAGAAAGACAAATGCCATATGAGTTCACTTGTTCGTAGAATCTAAAAAATAAACAAACGAGCAGACCAGAACCAAGCTCATGGATATAGAGGACATTTCAAAGGCTGCCAGAGTGGAAGGGGATGGTGGGGAACTGAAAGAAGAGGGTAAAAGGATTAAGAAGTACAAACTGGTGGTTACGGAATAGCCATGGGGATGTAAAGTACAGCACAGGGAACATGGTCGGTAATATCGTAATAACTATGGGTGATATCATACGGTTACTATGTAAATGCCTAATCTTTTGAGTCGTATACCCGAAACTAATATAATATTGCATGTCCACCGTAGTAAAAACAAAAAATTATTAAAAAATAAAAATATGAAAATAAAAGTAACAAAAGAGAGAGAACAGAAAAGGGGAAAAGTGGGTTCCTAGTCTCTCCCAGCTCAGTTTTCCATTCTGCAAACTGGGTGTGGAAGTTGAAGCCCGAGGGTATGGCAGGTCCTGGAAGAGGGCTGGACTGCCCGAAAACTGGGGGGACCTGTGCCCTGATGGAAGTCATGCCATACAAGGATGATCTCCTGTGAAAAGACACTGGCTAGACTTCCAGCAAGGGATTTTCTGGAAAGTCAGAGAAATACGTTATGGCTCGGGGCCCAGGTTCCAGAGCTCAGGGATTGTTAAGCTTGAGAAGGGTTTCCGGTCCAGACTATGAATGCACAGGCCCGGCCAACTCCTGCCATCTCACTTCCAGATGATCTAAGAACAACTGAGCAGTGCTGGGTGCAGCCGCCGTTTAAGTACTGTGCGCAAAGGTGCACCAAGTTACAAGGATGTACAAGACTAAATCATACGTGCTGCTGGACCTTCTGTGGAAACATCTGCTTAAACAACGAGTAAGCTGGCTGGGGAGGGAAGGTTGGGCCTGGGTACGCTTCCTCACTGTCATTCAGAGGAACAGAAGATGGCAGTCACCCAGCTCCTGGTCAGAGAGACAGAACGCATAAGGCAATGCCTTCTGATCTCCACACCTAAGCGGCTGCTCGCTGCAAAATAAACTCAGATATCAACACGGGGGCCTCTCTACTCCTTTCTCACTCTCATTCAGTTCCCCTGGAACATCGTCCTTCCTTTTGTCCATCCTCCCTTTGTCCAGGGCCCCAGTTACCACCTCCTCAGTCTGCCCTCTCCATCGGCCCCTTGTCTCAACCAGGCCCCAGGAGAGCCGGTCTCTACTATGTGCTCAATTGACAAACCCTTTGGGTGAACTTGCTTAAAATTGGGTAACTCCTGATCTTACAGAAACAGTATTTGTTCCCATTCACTGGGACCAAGGGTGTTATTAAGTTTGGGAATGGATGTCCCCCAGGGTTCCCTGATTTTTCACCACTTAACTTTTCTCTTCCAGAGAACCATTTACGACAATATTGAATTCTGGGCTCAAGCTGGCACACCGCTAGTGGGGGCAGGAGGATGACCACATGGTCTAAGACAAGTGCTGGCCGGCTCCCTGCTGCGGTACCACTGGCTCCAGCTGAGGACCTCTCTGTTCTGTCCTTGACCCCTCTATCCTGAGAAGGCTCAAGTCTTTGCCAAATAAACGAATATGCCAACCTGTGGGCTCTGCATTTTTTTTCCTTCTCCCTCCCTGTGACTTCATTTCTCTTATTACAATCCCCAGCCCTCCCAACAGTTGTTCCCATCCCATTATGGCCCAGACACCCAACCTGGCCTTCCCAGTTAGACCTAGGTATTAGTCAAGTAAGCTCATGGCTGTAGCAAAAATACAGAGATTTATATGAGTGGATCAAAAAACTGTGGTATATTTACACAATGGAATACTACGCAGCAGAAAGAAAGAAGGAGCTCCTTCCCTTCGTGACAGCATGGGTGGATCTGGAGAGCATTATGCTAAGGGAAATAAGCCAGGTGGTGAAAGACAAATACCGTATAATCTCACCAATAAGTGAAACCTAATGAACAAAACAAAAAAACGAGCAAAATAGAACCAGAGGCGTGGAAATAAGGAACAGACTGACATTGACCAGAGTAGAGGCGGGGTAGTGGGGGGAAGAGGGGAAGGGTCTAGTCAGGGAACAGGTACAAAGGACCCCTGGACAGGGACGACAGGGTTGGAATTGACTGTGGGCAGGGTAGGGGAGAGCAATGAGGGAAGAATGGGGACAACTGTAATAGAACAACCATAAAAAAAGTCTCATGGGGTTATCGCAGTCAAAGTTTATTCTCATCCAAAATACCTGAACCAAAAGAAAGTGGGGACACAACACACCAAACCCTACGGGATGCTGCCGAAGCAGTTCTGAGAACAAGGACCTTCATAGCAATTCACACTTAAATTAAGAAAAAGAGGGCCTGGCTGGTGTAGCTCAGTGGACTGAGCACAGGCCTGTGAACTGAAGGGTTGTCGGTTCGATTCCCAGTCAGGGCACATGCCTGGGTTGCAGGCCAGGTCCCCAGTGGGGGGGCATGAGAGAGGCAACCACACATTGATGTTTCTCTCCCTCTCTTTCTCCCTCCCTTTCCTAGCTCTCTAAAAATAAATAAATAATAAAATCTTAAAAAAAAAGAAGAAAAAGAGGAATCTCAAATAAACAACCTAACTTGTAATACCTCAAGAAACTAGGAAAGAAGAACCAACTAAGAAAGGATGTAAAGACCAGAGCAGAAATAAAGGAAACGGAGACCAGAAAAACAACAGAAAGGGTTAACGAAACTAAGAGCTGCTTTTTTGAATTTGTTATTAATGTTCTTTCTTTATAAAATTTCCATTTTATCCTTCTCTGTATCTTCTATTTCTTTGCTGACACTTTCTATTTTTCCATCAGTTCTAAGGGTGTTCGTAATTGCTTGCTGCAGAATTTTTATAATATCTACTTTAAAGTCTTTGTCAGATAATTCCATATTTTGCCTTGGAATTGGAGTTTGTTGATAGCGTTTTTCTACATGAGTTGATATATCCCTTTTCTTTCATTGGCTACCTCGTTTGGGATTGTATATCAAACATCCTGAATACTAGCTTATGAGATTCCAGCTCTCAATGGAGGAGGCTGATGTTTTGTTTTCAAAAGTAATTGACATGGTCAGTCTCAGGCTGAAAAGTTCACCCCGCCTTCTGCGGGTTGTGATTCCAAGGTCAGTTCAGTTTTCAAAGCCTTTTCAGTTCTTTTAGTATCTTCCCTGCATATATGCACCACCTTGTGGCTAGTCTGGGACCTAAGTGGTGGTGTGTCTGTTAGTTCACCTCTCCAAGTTCTATGTCAAAGAAGATCACGTCCATGCACGCTGAGCTTGGAGGTGAAGCCACGAGTAATGGACAACTTTATGGTTCGCTTTCCTGAGTTCTTCCCGCTGTGATGTTCCCAGTACTTTCTATTTCCCCAAGGCTCCCAAAAGCTGGGGCTTTGGTTATCCTGCTCTGTTAGGCATTTCTACAGCTACATCCCCATCCAGGACCCAGTGGTGGGAGAACAAACAGAGAAAAAGAGACGGGGCAATGGGTGTCCACCCACTCTCTTAGGATTACAGCTGCACCCAGCAGAGAAAGATTTCCTTCCTTCAGAGTTCTGGCTCCTTCCAACCTGCACACAGCGGCTGCCAGCACTACCACAGAATTTCTCCAGGACCACGGTGCAGGAGAACACAGAAGAAAGAGAAAAAGCAGGGGATTTCTGCACCTCTTCCGAGCATCCAGGTTTCCCTTTCCATTCATCAAACCAAAATTATAGGGTTTTTCTGAAGCTCTCTCTTTCTGCCCCCTGCTGCTTATTCCCAGGTTAGCCAGGAGATACCAGATGGGAAAAAAAATCCCAGTAAACTCATCGCCAGTAACATGGTGCTTGAATTCTTGACTTCATTCCCAATCTGCCTGCTATTACTTACTTTCCAGTTTTTATGGTGGGAGAGAGAAGGAATCAGAACCAGGAAGTAGTTGTATCCCTGGAAATGAGCTCAGTGGGCCTTTAGCGGGAAAGTTTGTGAACTGAGTTGGCGGTTCATTGGTTTATTTTTGCTGTGGTTACCTTGATTGCACCACAGACCTCAAATTCCATCTTCAGAACATGAACGCCTGTTTTAGGGTGGAGCTGGCTTTACCAGATGATCTTTTTCCAGGTGGCCGGTCCACTCTCAGCTTTGTGCTCTCTTCGAATGACCGGCTTCTGCAGGTTACTTGTTAGCTAAGTGTTCCTAGTCTGACTGGTTAGCGGGGTGGTGGTGGTTGGGTCCATTCTCTGCTGTTCCGATTGTTCGGGCTTAGGCAGACACTGTGCTCCTGGGTCTCAGGGACATTGTCTTGCTAATGATCCTGCCCTTCCCCGCACCCTCAGGACAAAGTTCTGAATCTGGCGAGTCTTTCTGCCCCTCCCCCAGCTGCACTGAGATTTCTCTTGTACCCTTAGGGCAACTGCGTTGCTCACTCTCCTAAGATGAAAGCTTCCTTAGTAGGAAAGAAAGAAAGGCTTTCAGGTGGTATTTCTTGCCCTTTCCACAGCGGCTGCTGCCTATTCTCCGCTGCCCCATTTGGCACCACGAGAGAGACTTTTCAGAGCTCTAAATACCTTTTCTCTAAGTGCCCAACGGGGTTCCTGGAGAAAAGGTCTACAAGAGGGTAAGGACTCCACCTGTGTCTGCAGCTCCTAGGGCTCTGTTTTCTTCTGCCCGTGCACACTCAGTCTCCAGCAACCTGCCAAGGCCCTCGCAGACCTCTTATTACCAGCGCCTGGCTGCGCGCCCTGCAGGTCCTCAGTGCCCATGGTCCTCTCGCCCTGCCCGTCTCTCCCCAGATTCTGGACGGCTTGGCTGCCCCGTGCGCTCAGCACCCTGGTGAGTTCAAAAGAGCTGTCCAGCTTTTTGTCCACGTAGTTTGGGAGGTTTATTCAGCTCTCTACATCTCTGAGCAGAAACAAGAATTCCCTTTTCTTTTTATTATTATTATTATTATTATTATTTTTACTTGTGGTAAAATGCACATAACATAGAGTTAACCATCCTAACTCTTCTCTTCTTGCAAAACTGACACTCTGTATCCATTAGCCAGCAGCTCCCCATTCCCCTTCTCAGCCCCTGGCGACCACCATTCTACTTTCTGTCCCTATAAATTTGACTCTTCTCGGAACCACATATAAGTGGAATATTATAACAACCAGGTATCACAGATTCCTTTTTGTGACTGGTTTATTTGACTTAGCATAGTGCCCTCAAGGATTCTATGCGTGCTGTAGAGAATTTCATTCCTCTTAAAGGCTGAATAATGTTCTATTGTATCTATATTCCACATTTTATTTATCCACTCAATAGAGGGGCAAAGACCTCTGCAGGGATTCGTCACTACAGGCTGGTTTCCTTGCATGAGAGTGGAGCCAGAGTGAGCACGTGCGTGGAGTCTGAGAAGCCCGAAGCCAGGAATTGAATTCAAAATGGTCTGAGCTGTTAGGGTGATGTGAGCTGCTAGGGTGATAGGGTGATTTTGAAAATCCTGCCTTAAATACAGGATTTTGAGAAATTCCACAGATAAAGTGCCATTAAAGATGAGCTTCTGTTAAATATAAGAGCTCACAAGAAAAAAAAAAATCACTCACAGTTTAAGAAAACAAGAAAAGATGAAGAAAAGCCAAGAGAAACAGCCGAGATCCACAAAGACTTCAGATACTGGAATTCTTGCCTGCAGAATGCAAAGTAAAAATGCTTAGGGAATAAAAAGAAAAGAATTAAGAGTTGGCAATAACAGCATGACTAAAGGCAAAGAGAACATAAAAATGACCAGAATGTTGAAAAAGTGCCAGCTAGCACATCTAGAAATGAAATATGTAACTGAAGTACAAAACAAAGAAATGGGCCCTGGCTGGTGTAGCTCAGTGGATTGATCGCCGGCTGGGAACTAAAAGGTCCCGGTTCGATTCCCAGTCAGGGCACATGCCTGGTTTGCAGGCCAGGTCCCCGTGAGGGCCATGTGAGAGGCAACCATACATTGCTGTTTCTCTCGCTCTTTTTCTCCCTCCCTTCCCCTCTCTCTAAAAATAAATTAAAAACAAAAACAAAAAACAAAGAAATGGAAAGAAATCATTTGACTAAGAGCAGCAACCGAAGCCTAAAGACAGTAGAAATATATTTTCAAAGTGCTGGCAGAAAATTACTGTTAATCTAGTTCTGAATACCCAGTGAAACTTCTTTAAAAAAAATTAAACAATCTGTTACCAGCTTTAATGAGGCACGATTGACAAATTAAAATAGTATATATGTAAGGTGTACATCATAATGTTTTGATGTAGGTATTTATTGTGAAATGATTACTGCAATCAAGCTAAGTAACATATCCATCACCTCACACAGTCGCTTCTGTTTTGGTGGTGAGAACACAAGATTTACTCTCTTAGAAAATTCAAGTGTATGAAATCAGTATCACTAACCGTAGTCACCCTGTTGTACATTAGGTCCCCAGAAATTATTCCTGTTATAACTGAAGGCTGGTACCCTGTGACCAGCATCTCCCCATCTCTCCCATCCTCCAGTGTCTGGCAGCCACCATTCTACTTCCAGCTTCAACTTTTTAAGATTCCACCTGTATGTGACATCGCGCAGGATTTGTCTTTCTGTGTCTGGCTCGTTTCACTTAGCATAATAGCCTCGGTGTTCATCTATGTTGTCACAAATGACTGGATTTTTTAAGGCTGAATCATATTTATATATGTCATATTTTCTTTTTTTAAAATATATTTTATTGACTATGCTATTACAGTTGTCCCATTCCCCCCTTTCTTCCCCTCCCCCCCCACCCCCCATTCCCTGCCCTTTAGTTTTTGCCCATAAGTCAGACACATAAGTTCTTTGGCTTCTACATTTCCTATACTATTCTTAACCTCCCCCTGTCTGTTTTCTACCTACCATTTATGCTACTTATTCTCTGCACCTTTTCCCCCTCTCTCCCCCTACCACTCCCCTGTTGATATCCCTCCATGCCTTATATAAATCCCTTTAACATTTCATATAATAAAGGCTGGGTGATGATAAACTCCTTGAACTTGACCTTATCTGAGAAGGTGTCATATTTTCTTTATCTATTCATTCATGGGTGGGCACTTAGGTTTCTCCATATATGGGCTATTGTGAATAATGCTATAATGAATAGCAGTGCAGATATTTCTTCAAGATACCACTTTCATTTTGAAGTGGAATTACCGGATCAAATGGTAGTTCCATTTTTAATTTTTTGAGGAGTCTGCAGAGTGTTCCTCATCATGGCTGTAACCAATTTATATTCCCACTTAATAGTGTTCAAGAGTTCCCTTTTCTCCACATCCTTACTGACACTTGTTACTTCTCACTTTTTTTTTCTTTTTCATCCCCAAAGTCATCTTTTTGATAATAGCCATTCTAACAGGTGTGAGGTGGTATCTCATTGTGGTTTTGATTTACATTTCTCTGTGATTCATGTCATTGAGCACCTTTTCATGTACCTGTTGGTCATTTGTATGTCTTCTTTTGAGAAATATTTATTAAAATGCTTTGCCCATTTATTGACTGGGTTATTTGCTTTCTTGGTATTGAGTTGTTTGAGTTCCTTATATATTTTGGATATTAACACCTTACATATTTTGGATATAGCACCTATGTGGTTTATAAATATTTTATCCCATTCTGTAGGTTTTTCTTCACCCCGTTGATTGTTTCATTGGCTGTGCAGAAGCTTTATAGCTTGCAATCCTGTTTGTCTATTTTTGCTTTTGTTGACTCTGCTTTTGGGGTCATAGCCAAAAAAATCATTGCCCAGACCAGTGCCAAGAAGCATCTTCCCCTGTATTTTCTTCTAGTAGTTTTATAGTTTTGGGTATTACATTTAAGGCTTTAGTGGATTTTGAGTTGATTTTTGCATATACTGTGAGATAACGGCCCAATTTCATTCTTCTAAACAGAAATATTTAGTTTTCTCAATGTCATTTACTGACGTGGTTATACATTCCACCTTGTGTGTTTTAGGCACCTGTGTCAAAGATCAGTTTACTGTAAATATGTGGATTTATTTCTGGGCTCTCTACTGTGTTCCATTGGTTTACATGTTTGTTTTTATAACAATACCATACTGTTTTAGTTACTGTAGCTTTCTAACATATTTTAAAATCAGGAAATGTGATGCACCCAGCTTTGCTATTTTTTTCTGAAGATTGTTTTGATTATTTGGGGTTTTTTGTAGCTCCACAATAATTTTATGATTATTTTTTCTATTTGTGCAAGAAACGTCTTTGGAATTTTGATAGGGATTGCATTGAATCTGTACATCACTTAGGGTAGCTTGGACCTTTAAATAATATTAAATCTTCCAATCTATGAAGATGAGGTATCATTCCACTTTCTTTCATTGCTGTTTTACAGTTTCCAGTGTACAAACCTTTCATCTCCTTGGCTAAATTTATTCCTAAGTATTTTATTGATTTTGATGCTATTATAAGTCATTTTGTTTTCTTAATTTCTTTTGTAAGTATATAGAAACAGATCTGATTTTATATTTGTTAATTTTGTATTTTGTAACTTCACTGAATTTTTTTTCTTAGTTCTACCAGTTTTTCTTTATGGTTTTTAAAATATACATTTTAAAATATATTGGCAAACACAATTTAGGTTATCAGCAAACACAATTTAACTTCTTCCTTTCCAATTTGGATGCATTTTATTTCTTTTTCTTGTATAATTTTCTGGCTAAGACTTCTAGTATTGTGTTGAAAAGAAGTGGCAAGAGTGAGCATCCTTGTTTTGTTCCCAATCTTAGAGGAAAAGCTTCAGTATGATATTAACAATGTATTATATTAGCTGTGGGTCTGTCATATATGACCTATATTGCTAAGAATTTTATCACAAAAGGGTTATGAATTCTGTACATGCTTTTTCTACATCTACTGAGATGGTCATGTAATTTTTATCCTTTATTTGGTTAATGTGGTCTATCACATTAATGATTTGTAGATGTTCAGCCATCTTTACATCCTAGGGATAAATTCTACTTGGTCACGTTGTGTGATCCTTTTAAATGTGCTGTTGAATTCAGTTTTAATCAGATAATTTAACATGACCTGTCTTCAAGGCCATTGTTTTTTTCTTCCGCTTGACCAAGTCTGTTTTCGAACCCTCTAGTGAGTTTTTCAGTTCATTTATTGTATTCTTCACCCACAGTATTTTTGTTTGGTTCCTTTTTTTTTTATCATTTCTATTTCTTTGTTGATATTATCATTCTGTTCATATATCTTTTTTAAAAATTTCATTTGGTTGTCAATCTGTATTGTCTTTGAGCTTTAAAAGACAGTTATTCTGAATTTTTTGTTGGGCCATTCACAGATCTCCATTTCTTTAGGGTTTGTTACTGAAGATTTATTTTCCTCCTTTGAATGTGTCACATTTTGTCAATTCTTTAAGTCCTTGCACATTTGCTTTCGTGCCTGCACATTTGAAGCAGCCTTTATGAACTAGTTTTGACTGAGAGAAACCTTCACTGGTCAGTCGTATTGAGTATAAAATAAAGCAAGCTGGAGCCCAACTCTACAGGGAGCATACTACAAAGCTAGAGACCAGACCCCTTTCCCTTCTTCCTAGAGAAAAGGCTTCAGTTCTGTGCTTTTATCAAACTTATAGAGTAGTGCCACCTGCAAGAGAATGCCTCCTCTTTTCTTTGTTGCTAGCTGTCTCTGTGCTTGGTATATTTGGTCACTATATAATGCTAACACAAATTCAGCTCACCAGGAATTCATTCGTATTTACCCAGATCAATAGAATCAGGCTGTCCTAAACAAACATCCGTGGAACTAAAGGCATAAACTGAGAAACCCAGGCTGTGGGAAGAGCCCTCAATACACCTTTCCCAATTATTGATACATCAAAGAGAAAAAAAATATTAGAAAGATTGAAGACATTTAAACAACACACTATGAAGATACACCGGGCTCTGTACTCCATATTTAGAGACTGCCTTTCCTCAATATCAGAATGCAGATCACGGAGTAGGAGTTATTTAGAAGGTTATGTCTTTGGAGGTGGCATCTACTTACCCTGCTTGAGCTTAAGGCAAGGTGTATTAAAGAGACCTACAGAGCTAACTATCCTCCTCAAGGTCTCCTGCCCTGTGACCAAGGCTGAAGGCACATTTGTGGTTGAGCAGCCGTGCGACGGCCCACTCCATGCCATGGGGGTGAGGGAGATGTGAACGAGGAGCTTTCACGCTTGGAAACAGCACAGGACCCTGAGGCAGGGTGTGGTCCCAGCGCAGGAGCAGTAGGGGGTCATGATGGGGTCCTACCTGTACTTTTCAAAGGTTGTAATCTGGAAATTCGCACTCTTCCCCCAGCTCTTGGACATCTGTAGATCTTTCCGTTGCAAAATGCTCCTCGATTTACTGCAAAGAGTGACCTCTGACATGTGGAGAAGGAGGTAGGTTCAATGATGGGGTTCTGGAGAAACTCTTGACCAATCAGGCTCAGGAACCAACAAGCCCACTGGGTTTAAAACAGTGTCCTAGGGAAAATTGGGAAATAGGCAACATCTTTACACCATCATTCTAAGTGATTTAGATTCTTAGAATCCCAGAAATTTAAGCTAATTAATCTCTTAAAATATGTTTAGATTATACACCTATTAGAGTGACTAAAATAAAATCATATACGAACTAAGTGCTAGCAAGTGTGGGGAGCAGGCGGAACTCTCATACAATGTTAGTGGAAGTGCAAAATGGCACAGCCACTTTGGAGAACAGTTTGGCAGTGTCTTACACACACTTACCATATAACCCAGCAATCTCACTGCCTGGTATTTACCCCAAAGAAATGACAATTTATGTTCATATAAAAACCTGTGTGCAAATATTTGTAGAGGGTTTACTCATAATTGTCCAAAACCAGAAACAACCCAAATGTCCATTAACTAGTAAATGAATAAACAAGCTCTGTTTCATCCATACAAGGGATGATAACTCAGCAACAAAAAGGTACAAACGGTACTCAACATCGTAAAAGAATCTTAAATTCAGTATGCTAGCATGTTATAAATACTAATATTTTAAAAACTCCTTTATAACTTTGAAAAATAAATTAATTGAGGTCAAAACACCACACTAATTTGGTGCCCACAATCATACATTTAAAACATATACCATTTCTCTCTTTGGCCAGAGCTGTCCTCTTCCAGTAATTTGCTAAAATGACTAACACAAAGGAAAAGGGGAGGGGCACCCGCTACGTGCTCCCCACGTGTTGTAGAAAACGTGGCGTTGTTCCTTTGGCCACGTATGTGCAGATCTACGAGAAAGGTGCCACTGTAGACATCGCGGGAACGGGCACTATTCGAAAAGGAATGTCCCGCGAAGGTTACCGTAGCCCAACCGGAGGAGTCTGCAGTGTCGCCCAGCACGTGGTGTGCATGATTGTCAACAAACAAGGGCGAGATTCTTACCAAGAGAACTAATGTGTGTGTTGAGCACGTTAAACACTCTAAGAGCCCAGATGGCTTCCTGGGGCGTGTGAAGGAACAGGATCGGAAACAGAAGGAAGCCAAAGAGACGGGCACCGGAAGCGCCGGGCCGCTGCACGCCGAGCCGCGCTGTGTGCGGACCGATGGAAAGGAGCCTGAGCTGCGGGAGCCCGTTCCCTGTGAGTTCACGGCTCGATAAGTGCAACAAAACGGAAGACCTCTATACCGATGAAAAAGCTCTATGTATACATGAAAACCACTTTAATAGCTGGACATTTTGAAACACTTTCGCTTCCCCTTGAACTCCTATTTCCAGTCCCTTTACCCCACAGATTTTTGATCTAATGGAATACAAGCTTATGTTCAGCAGCCTTTTTATTCATGACCTTTAATGTTTCTGCACGATGAGAACATGCATGTAAGTTACATTGAATGTTTACATCTACTGTGGCCATAGGACTCTAAGAATAAAATTTTTTTCTTGTGGATTTATTTTCTGTTCAAGTTGTCACTTAAGTAACATAATAATAATGAATATATAAATACCTACATTGAAACTATTGTTCAATACACAACATTTTATCGATAAAATTGTACAGGTCATGCACCTCTCAAAGATGTGTAAGTGCCTGGGAATCAAATTTTTTTATTGGAATGTCCCTTGGTTCTTTGACCTTCTAGTATGTTGCCAAATATCAAATAATTAAAATCAAATGATCAAAAATTATTTTAATGATCAAACAAATATTAATCAACAGCTCGATTAAAACCTCTTTCTATTTTCATCAAGGCATAGAATTGGAAACCTTATATTTACTAAAGAATTTGTTTCCTAGTAGTTAGAATACTGATCACAAATCACAAGTGATTTCCTTAATTTCTGGAAAGTTTACCAAAAAGACTTTACTAGCGTTTACCAAATGATTAATAATGCTGTTAACTATACCCATTATTGTCTTATTTAAACACCTCGTTTAATGTGATATGCTCTGTTAAGTGTTAGAAAGTTTGAATACTATTAACTTGATAGACCCTTGATAATATATGTTTTAGAAAATGCTTTTATATTGCTGTAGACACAAGGGTCAGAAAGAGACACGGAAAATAGAGACGTGTGTGAGTGGGGGAAGAGCATCAGTTTCTGTGGTCATCTGGGAGTATCATAAGCCCCTAGACTTGGACAACGCCAGAAGGAATAAGAGGGATCCTTTTGTTAACTCAAGGCCAACTGGGATCTTTCTTGCTCCTTAAAATCTCAGCTTCGTGTCATCCATGGTGCAAAAAAAGGCACCATGGTGCAAAAAAAGGCATCCATGGTGCAAAAAAAGGAGTGACTCTGGGCGAACCAGCCCTGCACCTGTCCCAGACAAATCACTGTGATCATTCACGTGTGGCCGCTCACCCAGAGTGGACAATGGGTGAGTGTCTGGGTAGATCGCGTACGGCACCATGGAAGGGTATGGGGCCATTGAGAAGGTCCTGGGACTGAAGGTCCTGTCCCACTTGCCATGTGACCAGAAACAAGCCCTTTCCCCATTGTGCATCTCTATTTTCTCTTCTGTGAGCTAAGGGAATTGGTGGATCGTCTTTAAGGGTCATCTGCGTGTGCTGTGTCTCTCTCTGGCTTGTGCCTAATGCCTGTCCCTCTTCTCCCACACAGGTTCCTTCCTCGCTGCAGCTCCACCTTCTCCAGGAGGAAAGTAGCTCTCCTACTGTTTCTCTCCCTCTTGCTGGAGCAGACATGGGCTGCACCTCACAGAAGAGTCAGAGGTGGGTTCAGAAAAACTGCAGCCACTTCTCCTTAGCAGGCATTCCTGGGGACTGAGGGAAGACAAGAGGCAAGGACTGTGGCAGATGAAGCCTCAGAGAACTAGCCCTACTCACCCACCCTGGGCCCTTCAAATCCTTCCTTCACCTGCTCCCTGAAAATTATTTCCCTAGCTTTTCCCCATATATGTCTTTTCCAAGTTTAATTTCTAAAAATGAATCAGTCACTAGACAGGAGGAATTGTTGAGAATGCTGGAAAGAGGTCAGATACTGACTTGAGGAAGTCGTAGAAAAGGGGGA
Organism: Micronycteris hirsuta; assembly: GCA_004026765.1. Lineage (NCBI taxonomy): Eukaryota > Metazoa > Chordata > Mammalia > Chiroptera > Phyllostomidae > Micronycteris > Micronycteris hirsuta. The sequence goes on along the minus strand of PVJI01000182.1, from coordinate 318,954 downwards.
GAAGAGATGGGATGGGAGATTTAGGAGATTGAATTAACCCAAGTCCATGACTGATAAGGATGCTAGGCTGATGAAGAGGGAGGAGTGAATCCCAGAGGGAGTACTGATGCCAGATGTCAAGATGGGAACAGACAGAAGGAGCTGTTTAGGCATGGAGAGTCACTGGTGTGGTTTTAAACATGTGGCAACCAGAGGTGCTTGTAAGATGCTCAGATGCCATTTTCCCCAGGGGGTTGGATAGAAGTGTCTTAGCCTGGAAGAGAGGACAGGGGTAGGGGGAGATCAGGCAATCATAGTTAGGATTGTCACGGGAACGGATGTGGTCACTTGAGAAGTGTGTTGAGTCATGACAGGAGAGGGCTGAGACCAGAACTCTGGGGACTGTTCCCAGTAACTGTGGAAGAATCCCTGGCCTGTGTATCACGGAGGACATTGTGCACACAAGGGCTGGCCGGGAGGAGGGAGGATTCTAAGTGAGAGTTCAAGCTGACACTGGGGTAAGGAGCTACCATGACTGAAAGAAACCCCAACAAAGATTTAAATGGTTCCCCCCCAACAGGAAGCAGGCGGAACCGGCTGGAGTCGGCACTAGTGAGAGAAGGGAAGTTTGTCTTCATAATCGCGAGGTTTCCGTGCCTCTGTACCCCTTTGGAGGTCTTTCTGTGCGACTCACTGAACTCTGCCTGGGCCCAAACCTAGAACGCGGCTCCCAAGTAGCAGCCTGCATCCCGGAGCCCAGCTGGCTGCTTCGGGGTCACCTAGGAACTTCATAGAATCTGATTCCCTCGGCCTTGCTTTCTAGCAGGGGTGTTCAAACTTGTGGTGTCTCTGGGCCACACTGGAAGAAGAAGAGTTGTCTTGGGCCACACATGAAATCCATTGTGACATGTAATCATGAAAAATCTCATAATGGTTTAAGTCAATTTATGATTTTGTGATGGGCTGCATTCCTTGCCATCCTGGGGCACATGTGGCTGGCGGGCTGCAGGTTGGACACCCCTGTTAGAGATTCTGATTCAGTCGATGGTCTGTATTTGCTAAACAATGCACAGATATTTTGATGTACACTCCAGATTAGGAACCATAGGCTCTTCTTAGCTTCAGGTTATCCTTGGAGGGTGCATTAAGATGGGGATGGTGGGTGAGAAATATATTGGAATGTGCTGCAAGTCTCAGTGGCCAGACCTCAGGGGAGATGCGGGGCTTCTGGAGTGAGCCATGGATTAGAAGCCCCACATTTTCTCATAAGCCACTGTATTATCCTATCTGACCTCATTAAAAAAAAATCTATGGCCCTGGCTGGTATAGCTCAGTGGATTGAGCGCGGGCTGGGAATCAAGCGGTCCCAGTTTGATTCCCAGTCAGGGCACATGCCTGGGTTGCGGGCCAGGTCCCCGTGAGGGCCATGTGAGAGGCAACCATACATTGCTGTTTCTCTCCCTCTCTTTCTCCCTCACTTCCCTTCTCTCTAAAAATAAATAAAAATAAAATCTTAAAAAAAATCTATGAAATTAGGAGGTTAATACTAATGATTATTATAGTGTTTGTAATTCTAAACTTCTGTAATCACACACTCAGTATATTTAAAAGGGTCCCACATCTCTGGTCAGGTTCCATGGGAGAGATGCTCAGTTTAGAGCCACGAAGCCACACCTGTAGTAGCTTTCTACTGCTGCGTGACCAGTTCCCTGTCCATAAGGAGTCTGGCACGGTGGGTCTGGATCTTACCCTCAGATTCTGACCAGGCTGGAACCAAGGTGTCCGCCAAGGCTGCAGTTCTCACCTGGAACTCGGGGTTCTCTTCCCGGCTCACCGGTCGTTAGCAGGACGATTTTTTTGCGATCGTTGAGCTGAGGGATCCTTACTGCCTGTCAACTTGTACCCTCACTCCTGGGCGCTCAGCCTCCTCCACCTTCAAAGCTACTAATAGCATAACAGGTTCCTCTTCGAGTTGCAATCTTTCTGACCTCTTCTCCTCTACTAATGAGGAAAAAAATGAACCTCTTCTTCTTAAGGACTCAATAGATCGGATCAGGCCCACTTAAATAATCTCTGTGTCTTCAGGTCAACGGACTTGAGACTTCAATTCCCTCTGCAAAATCCCTTCACAACAGTATCTAAATGGGTGTTTGATCCATTAACTAGAGGATGGGACTTTGGAGGGCTGCAACTTTAGAATTCTGCCTCCTAAAAGCACTGACATAAGGATGCCAGCGGCAGCCCTAAAAAGAAGTCCCCATCTGCCAAGCTCTTACCATGTGCCAGGTCCTGTGATAAGTGCAGTATAGGCATCCCACTTCATTCTTATAAGCAGCCGTAAGGTAGAGATTGTATCTTCATTTTACAGATGGGGCAAGGATGACGAAGACAAAGGAGGACATTTTTCCCCCAAGGTTTTTGAGCTGGTTGTGCAGGAGTCAGGCCCCCAAGCCAGATGTGCCTCACTTAACAGTGCTCCTTCCCCTCGGGCAGTCGCTTCCCCCCCCTACCCCCAGCAGTCGCTCCCCCCTTAGACGTACCTGTGAAGTCATATAGCGGAACTCAGGTGGTCTTGAGCTCACAGGGAGTCAAAGGCCAAAACCAAGCCTCCTGTCTCCGATTTCCATATTTCCATTATTTCTCACTAATTAATTTCCCCTGTCAACTAAGATACAAGAGGCAGAAACTAGGCATTAAAATATTAAGTTTTGAGAGGAGATAGGAGCTCCTGAATTTAAGGCGAGGATCTTGGCCCCTATTGAATCCCCTGCCCTGGAATCCAAGAAGCTTCCCCTTTGGTTCTACCTGGGCAGGTGTTTCTAAGGCGGGAGACAGCACAGGAAGAACTCTGAGACTGCAATACTGGCTAGCGTCTACCACCCTGATTGCCAGGAAATGCCTTTTCACCGATTAAGTGGAATAAATAATAAACTGAGGCAGGGAGGAGGAAGGAGACAAGTCTTGCGTGCTAACTCAGCACTCCTGAGCCTGGTGTGATAATATTGCCAATTGTTCCAACATTACAAGAAACACTATGTTAGCAAGAAAGGAGGGAAATCCTTGAAATTCTATGTAGCATTTACACTATCTGGGAAAAGGCCTTGAAACTGTGCTTTCACCCCAAGGCCTGGAATGCGGGAGAGGGTACACGGTGCCCAAGGAAGAAACCCATAAAACAACTTTGGTTAATTGCTTAATTACCTACCTCTGGTCACTATCTGTTTTAGGAGGGAGTCCTGGAGACTCACAGATGAGTCCATAAATAACTCTGGGAAGTGCCCCAATTTTAATGAATTGTCCCCTGTCACGTATTTGTTTTACAACAAGATGAACAAATGGAGTCTGGAGCGAGATAAGGATTGGGGCTAGCAGACCCCTACACATGCCTGTTACCTGTTAATCAGGTAACATGTACCTGTTAATCACTATGTAACTTTGTCTCTTATCCGACCAACTGTATAAGTCCTGAGAACAAAGGACTTGCTCTCTGGCTCTGGGGGCTGAGGGTGCTTTTGGTGCTCTTGGTTCCGGGGCCACTGGGCCTCTGGCCACCAGCCTGAGGCTGCCCAGGGGCTCGCCACCCTGGTCTTCGGCCGCTCGCTCTTTTGCTGCCCCGCTTTGTCCTGTAACTTTGCCTTTCGCCTCTCCCTCTCTACCCAGTCCCATTCTCTTCCATTGGAACAGGTCACTAATAAACTGATTCAATGCTAATAGATTTGCTGATCTGTAATTCTTGACACGCATCAGCAAGAAGAACCAGGTCTCTCCCGTCAACATTTCCAATTCAGATTTACCTGAATGGGATGAGCATGGTGAGCAGCAGGTCCAGTCCCTAAATACAAGCGGAGCAAGAACTGAAGCTGAAAGGCAGAGGACAGGACTGGGAGAGTTTCACTGTTCACCTTTGCGGTGGGAAAAGAGCTGAAACTCTCAAGGGGTGTGAGTTCAGACGTGTCTTTCTTGCAGAGAAACCAGGAATTTGCCCCCAAGAGAGGGTCACCTGTGAGGCTAAGGTTCCAGACTTGTGCCGAGATGATCTCACCTGCGATGGACAAAGGAAGTGCTGCTTTTTTGCCTGTGGGAAGAAGTGCATGGACCCATATGAAGGTACTGGCTTCCTGGCTGAGGTGCATTTGGAGGTGCCCTACTTCCTGCTTGGTCCAGACCTGGAATGGCAGGATCCAGAGGCCAAGGCCTGAGCTTTGCTCCTTCTCTAATTAGACTCCCAGCCTTCAAGTACATGCTTACTGTGTGTTAGGAGACTATTGTTTGCACGGTGGCTTAGAGTCTGGGGTTGTAGTTGGACACTTTGGCCTCCAAGGAAGTTTTCTGGTAACTCAAAGTACTAAGCACCTAATAATAGGGAACTGTGCATTTGATATAGCTTGATTCAGCAAATATCTATTGTCAATGCCCTTTGGCCAAAGAGCACCCGGAACACATGTAGTTGAACACGTTGAGTTGATTCCCCATTGCAGTAAGAGAGAAGGTTCACCATTGACAACCTGAGGCATCTCAATAAGAAGCTGTTAGAATCTACTGTAGCGTTGAGGCTTTGATTGGGTAATTTCAAGGAGGGTCTAAGTAAGTGGGGGCAATTCGATGAGTATCTCAGTGAATCTTATCTACAGAGAGGGCAGGCTAGAGTGAAGACAGAGCTGTAATTGGTAGAGAAGCCAAAATCACTCATAGGGTTTGGTATTTTGTGAATTTCACAATGATTTTTTTTTTGGTATCACATTATCATGGACACAGAGTGACCTTATTTGATAGGAATGTCCTGTGAGATTATGTCCAGCAGAGAAACAACATGACTTAGCTCTGAGCATCAGATACGTTTTTAGTCACGAGGGGCTGCTTTTTTTCTTTCTCCATGTTTTATGGCTCCTATGTGTCAGGCACCGTCTTAGGCCCTTTGGGTATAGTGGTGGTTGAACAAGTCTCGCCCCCCTGCCCCAGAGCTCAGAGCAGTGGAAAGATCAGTTCCAAAGTATTCTTATGTACTGTCCATGATATCCTCTGCAAGACAGAAATGATGCCCAGAGATGCTCTTCACCCCAGAGCATACGTCGTAGAGCGAGGACTAGAACACTTACCGACCGTGACTCTTTCTATGGCGTGAATGGTTATACCGTGTACTATACAAACGCCGAGGGCCTGACCCCTTACCTCTTTTGCCCCCTTTTATGTTCTTCCCTCTTTGCATCTCGCCCTCAGAACCCTGCATGCTCTCCGTAAATGCAGGACAGATCTGCAGGAGTGTTAATAGGCGCTGGTATTTTGACTTAAAAGATCATTCATGCAAACCCTTTGACTATGGAGGCTGCAGTGGGAATGCCAACAACTTCCTCAGCCGGAAGGACTGCCTGACAGCTTGCTCATTAACTGGTAAGACTTTTATCCTTGGCAACCCGAGGGCTAGTCTCACTAGAAATAGAACACCTGCACCGATAGAGCCTCCGGCTTTGAGGTTACACGGTCTTGGTTCAAGTCATGGCTCTGTCACTCACTGGCTGGCTAGTCTTGGAAGCAGGTGTTGCCTTTTCACACTGACCTGTTGAGTACCATCTGAGGACTCCCTCAGGATCGAAGCATGGACAGGTCAGCTCTGGAATCCCACGTTGTAGGGGTAGAGCATGGAGTGGGTGACAAGAAGGTGAAGGTGAGAGTTGTGGATTCATTCCTTTGTCTAATGACCGTCACCCATGATGTTGGGAGACAGGGTCCCACAGAGTTTAGAAGCCAAATGACCTGGATGAAAATCCTACTTTCCCCACTTACTACAAATTTCTTCACCACTTTGAGTTTCATTTCTAATCCTTTTAATACCAGAATGATAGCAAAGACCTTACTCAGGTGTTGGTGGGATTGTATGTGATCAAGGACACGAAGACTTGACATGGTGGCTGTCCAGGAGTGTGGGCTCAGTAAATGGTAACAATTGAGATGGTGACCACTGATCTTCAAAGTGTAGCACTGTGTGATATACAAAGGCAGCATTAGCATTTTGACGTCAGATTCCGGGAGGCAGGCTAAGAAGTGTCCCATCGCCACCATTTTACAGATGAGGACAGGGAGTCCGAGTGGTAAGGTTAGTTGTCCAAGGGTTCACCGTAGGTCTGACCAGGACTGGAATTATAATTCCATGGGCACAGGGAACCCGAATGGCCAGGGCAACCCTGTGATCTGACCTGACGAAACGAAGACCACAGGCGTCCCTCTGTGGGAGGCTGTAAGGGATCACGTCAATGGACAAGACCTTGGCCCTCTCTCAAGGGCCAGCAGAAAGAAGAGGCTTGGGCCGGTCTGTGGGAGATGTAGATCTGGGGCTCACAGAGAATTTGACAATAGCCCTGAGAGCCAAACACACCTCAGTCTGAGTCTAACCTGAGGAAGAAGAAGGGAAAAGAAACACTTCCTGCCACCGTAGAATTTGCGATCAGATGAGGACCAGAGGAGACATGCAAAATCCTGAAGAATGAACTTAAATTCTATCTATGTGCTAGTGACCCACAAATGTGCCTCTCCAGCCACATCTGCCTCCCAAGCTCTGACCACTTACTCCACACCTTCACCTGGATCTCACGAACCCCTCGCGTTGAACTTCTCTGACCCCAGATGGCTTAGCTCAGCTCTCCCACCTCAGATCTGCTGTGTCCATGGATCTCCCCGTCTTGGTTGGAAAAAAGAACAACAACAACTCCTCAGTCACTGTTGATACCTCTCTTTCTCAGTCAACACCCATCACGTTAGGAAAACAGATCCAGAATCTGACCTTTTCTTCCCACCTCCACAGATGCCATCCTGATGTGAGATGCCATCTTCCCACCTGGAGTATGGCAACAGTCCCTCACAGGTCTCCGCGCTTCTAGCCTTCCCTTTTTACAGTTGATGACCAACCCAATATCCACAATGATCCTTTCAAAGTGTGAGTCAGAGTGTGTCACTCCCTGTCCAAGGTAAAACCAAATCCCCTAAAGTGATTTACATTGATTTGTGTAGATGTCACACAATTACTCCTATTTTACAGAGAAGGCAGCTGAAGTCACTCATTAATTGGCAGGACTGGGACTTTACCTTGGGGTGTCAAACACCAATCCTGACTCTCTTTCTACTACATCCCCATGAAATGTGAGCCTTTCACTCCTCCACAGCCCGCCAGAGGTGGGCAGAATGAACCAAGTCGCAGGAGATACTTGTTTTGAAGAGAAGGGAAGGCTGTTTGAAAGGCAGTGGGGTGGGGTGGGGTTTGAAGGGGCTCATGTCTGCTCTTGTTTTAGTCAAGAAAGGAGAGTGCCCCTTCTTCCCTTCTGAGGAGCGTATGAAATGTTCGGCTCCATGTAGTAGCGACATCGATTGCCCTCAAATGGAAAAGTGTTGCGAATCCATGTGTGGCTTCGTTTGTGCCAGAACCTGGGCAGGTGAGGACTGGGATACATCTCCCAAAGTCTGCTGGGCTGAGGGTGCCGTGCTGTGTCTTAGGGTGACCTTAGAGGTCTCTTGGAAACTTTTCTCCTTTTAATGTCTAACCAATTCTCTCATGTTACCCTCCTGATCTTGGGAGACTCTATGTTCTTCTTCAAAGCCAATCATGCATGGGACCACTCTCCAGTTTCCCCATGAAATCTCATTTATTCTGAATCTCATTCTTCAATGACAAGGTGACAGTATGCACTTATTTATACAAAAAAAATCGTAACCACTGAGTATATTCCTAATAAGCCCTTGTGTCTGCACAGAACTTCAGAGCATGCATAGCATATTCACATCGTGTGCTGGGGGAAAGGCTGGTAGCAAAATGCTGTTGGGGTAGGAGAGAGCTCTCCAGGCTCTTTGGCCACTGGCCGCTCAGTGCTGAGATAGTGTGGTCTTGTCCCTGGGATTGTCAGTGTTTTGAGGGACAGCGTGGTATGATGGAAGGGGTCAAGGCTTTTCCAGTCACTTCAAATTTTCTACTGCTTTTTTATGTGGCCTTAGGCAACTTACTACCCCCTATATAGCCCCCAATTGCTACAGTTTATAAAACAAGGACATTTTGGATAATTTCTAATTCTCCTATCTCTGGCATTCTGGGATTAGATAACCCAAATCCATTCATTCCGTAGGGACAGGTAGGAATGCTATCAGATTTTGTAAAGTCCGAGATGGCAAGACTTTTTTGATGCTCCTCAAATGATTAGCTATAGAAGTTGATACTCTGCCTCCTTCGCTCTATTTTTACCCTAGGGGAAAAGATAAGAGGCTTAATCAGACAAAAACCCTGTTTAGGCTTCCCAAGATCACCCCAAATTTGTCTCAAACTAGAATCAAGTCATTCAAGGTCAAGTGTTCTGTTTTATCCCATAAAGTCAAGTCGGGTTTCTGCCCGGAAAAGCCCCCATTGTGCCCGAAGATCGATAAACCCAAGTGCCTGCGCGACGAGGACTGCCCTCTGGGAGCGAAGTGCTGCTCGCGCTGCGGGCTGAAGTGCATGGAGCCCGTCCCTAGGCAGTGAGTAAAAATGTTTTCTTTAAACAATCTCTTAAAAAAATTACTGATTGAGTTTTAGAGAGAGAGTGAGAGATCAGTTTGTTGTTGTCCTTGTTTATGCATTCATTGGTTGATTCTTGTGTGTGCTCTGACTGGAGATCAAACCTGCAACGGTGGCAGGCTGGGACGATGCTCTAACCGAATGAGCTACCCGGCCAGGGCAAGTCAGAAATATTTCCTTCAAGATAATTCATTGTGACTGGTGTGATAAAAAGATACAGGCTTTGTCTTGTATCCAACTACCTTGCCAAAATGTCTTATTAAGTGTCTGTATTGAAGGAAGTTACTTTGATTGTATACATGACTGTATCATCTGAGGATGATGAATTTGACCCTCATTCTTTCCCAACTTTATGACTTACTTTGTTTTCTTGTCTTATATTATATAGAACCTCCAAATTAATACTGAAAGTAAAGGCAATGGCATCTATCCCTATACAGTTTTTTTTTTAATATTTTTAATTTTAAAGGCATGTCTTCTGCTGTATAAAATACATTTGTTGTTGGGTTTGGGATAAACACGTTTTATCACATGCAGGTTGTTTCCTTTTTATCCATTTACAGCTGCTATTGGAAATTACTGCTGAATTTTGGCAAATACTTTTTGGGCATCTAGTTATATAATGAATTTTCTCTTATAATTTGTTGGTATAATAACATGTTAAATGTGTATACGTATATATATATATAGAACCATCCTTGCATTTCTAGAATTACCTTAATTATACTGAGGTTATACTTGTATCAATACACTCTTGGTTCTTTTAGCAAATAGTTTATTTAGAATTTTCACACCTATAGTCAAAAGAAAAATAGGTCTATGACTTTTGTTTTGCTATTTGATTCACACTACTTTCAAAAAACTAGCATGGGAAACTAACCTATGTTTTCTACAATCTGCATTATTTTAAATAACGTATCAATTCTCTGTTCTTTCAAGTTAGACAAAACCCCAAAAGCATCTGAGATTCCTTCTATGATGGTATATATATTTTTTAAGATTTTATTTATTTATTTTTAGAGAGAGGAGAAGGGAGGGGAAAGAGAGGGAGATACAGCGATGTATGGTTGCCTCTCACATGGCCCCCACTGGGGGCCTGGCCTGCAACCCAGGCATGTGCCCCGACTGGGAATAAAACTGGGACCCTTTGTTTCCCAGCCCGTGCTCAATCCACTGAGCTACACCAGCCAGGGTTCATTTTAAATCCGGTGTTTCTTTCACGTGCCTATTATCTACCTATTTATCTTTTATACATACATATTCTCTAATAACCATCAACATACTTCTCCATCATTTCTATACCCATCTCCCCTCCATGTACCTACCAATCCACTCATCTACGTTCCATTCAGACAGCTGCCATCAATAGGTCCATTCATCTCATCATTAACTTAATCATCCTTATGTTGACCCCAATCTTCTTCTTCACCCAGTCATCCTGATCACGTACTCATGCATCCAAATATTCATCTTACCCTCATCCATCCTTCTTCCTGCTCATCTAACCATCTCCCCAGTCATTCCACTATGAGCCGCTCATCCATCCACGTATCTACCTACCAATCCGCCAACCAGCTTGCTCATCCAGCAGAATGTACTGAGTGTTTATTCTGGGCCTATTCATGTTCTAAGGGCTAGGTCCTAGATATAAATATATTCAATGGAGCACAGAGTTTGTCTGTGGAAACAAACATGAAACTCAGTAATACAGTTGGGTGCGCATGGGACAGGGCTTAGTCTAATAAACAAGCAGGAATTTTCAGCTAAGGGCCATCTACCTTGGTGCTCTTTGGAGTCCCTCATTCTTAACCCAGAATTGGTCCTAGAACAGAAGTGTGGGGAGGCACCATGACCGTCAGCAAGAGGTGATAAAGGAAGGAGAGACAAAGACCCAGGTGGATCCTTACCCAACCTCTCCAAGAAATTAGGTGAGGGAAGAGGCCAAAAATGTTCTTCATCCCAGGCTCCAGAAATCTTATCTCACCTGCTGGGAAAGTGAGATCCTTGGGTGGGCTGGAAATTAGGCAAGACAGAACGGGATAGAACAACAGAAATTCTGAGTTTTGGAGTCCTCCCATGAGCGGAGGGTATCAGAGGCAGGGGCAGAAGGAACAAAGTTCCTGGGGCTTCTTCAAGGCCACTGTCCAGGTTTGCCTGCTTGGCCACCCCATTCCTTGCGAAGGCAAAGGCTTCCAGACTCCTACGCATGGTCATCTGTGGGCTACCCAGCTCCAGCAAGGGCACTGTGTGCCAAAGGATCACCCAGAACAATGGCCTCCAGCATCTCCCCAGTGGCCACTTTTTGTAGGAAAACTTCAAGGCCAACAAGGCCAATACGGAAGACCAGTGCATAGAGAAAGGTCTTTTGGTTCCAGATCAGGAGATCATAGGCTAAATGAAGTCAGAGCTGGAGAAGAGGCGCGATCAGCACTGGCTACTAGGTGATTTCTCTAAGACATTAGTTCAGGCTGAAGCCCTGGGCAGAATCTGTGACCTGGATCTGGTGATCACTTTGAACATTCCATTTGAAATACTGAAAGATCATCTCAGCCAACGTTGGATCCACACTCCTGATGGGACGGTGTATAGCCTGGAGTTCAATCCGTCTCACTCATCTTCCTTCTACCCCTGCCTCTGACGCCCTCTGCTCACAGCGGGGCTCCAAAACTCAGAATTTCTTTTGTCCTAGCCCATTCTGTCTTGCCTAAATCCAGTGTTTCATTCATGTATCTACTCTCTCCCTACTTACCTTTCATATACACATATTCTCTAATGGCCATCAACATGCTTTTCTATCATTCCTATACCGCCCCCCTCCACCTACCTACCAATCCACTCATCTCCCTCCCATCCAGACAGCTGCCATCAACAGACCCATTCATGCCATGTGTCCACAACTCATTATCTCTCTTAGGAGTGATGCCTTCTTTTCTGCACCCATGCCTCATAGCATCTCTTCTCTTCAGACACTCTGGAATGAAAAGATTTGGCTTCTGCTGTATACATCTGTTTTCTCCCTTCCTGGGCTATTAAGTAATACGGGTAGTTACTGCTTTTATCCCTCTGAAATTCCTGAACTATGATGAGAAGCCATCTCAGCTAGCTTCTTGAACAGAAGGACCAGATCCTCAAGGACCAGGCTGGATTTCAAATGGTGTATGCTTTAAGCTCTAGCTGATGTGACAGTCATCTGGTTCCCATAGTAGCCATGATGGCAATGGTCTCTGTTTCTCCCCATCCCCTAAAGACTGTTTGCACCGTAGCACCAGTGGGCCCGAGAATGCCGAGGGCTACAGCCGGGGCTTTGTTCGTCCTGTGCTCTCTGGTATGTGCCCCTCTGGGGACAATGAGGTTGCAGCCAATTGCTCTCAGTGGTCCCTTCTCTGACTTGGAGGGACTGTGCCCACAATTCTTTTTCTCTGTTAGGAGTGACACCTTCTTTTCTCCATCCATGCTCTGTAGAGTCTCTTCTTTTCAGACATCCTAGAATGAAAGGACAGCTTCTGCTATTTTAATTGAACTGCATTTTTTACACCTGTTTTCTCCCTTCCTAGGGTGAACTCCGTGCCTTTCTTTTGGTGAAAACCTAAAATCCACAGAATCTTTTGGAAATCCTCAAAAAATAAGAAATATCCACTTCCATGAATATGAAAAGATCCTATCTTATGTACAGATGCAATAAGACCGTATGGAATTACTGAACTAAAATAATAGCTTTTTATTCAAGATTTTAAAAAACGTCTTTTGAAAATGTTGCTAAATGTTGATGCTGACGGCGTTTTTCTCCTGCGAGGGACCTGAGAATATGAGTGTAATAAATAGTTGGTAAAGGAAATGGAGTTGGGGAGACATGTCACACTGGCGGTGCCTAGACTAAGTATGACAGCTTTATAATTATGAGAAAACAAAATCTTTTTTCTATTCCAAAGATTCAATAGGGTGACCCATAATGTCTGCTTTGTCATTCATTGTAATGTAATATCAGGAAGTCATTTATTAAGGATGTGCTTGGTTTCCAGACTTTGTGGCTATTTTGTATAATTGTTCCTCTCCTCTGGGAAGGACGATGACATTTATTCCTGTTGCCTTAAAAAATATTCTTCTTGCCCTGGCTGGTGTAGTTCAGTGGATTGAGCGCGGGCTGGGAACCAAAGGGTCCCGGTCGATTCCCAGTCGGGGCACATGCCTGGGTTGCAGGCTAGGTCCCCGGTGGGGGCCATGTGAGAGGCAACCATACATTGCTGTTTCTCTCCTTCTCTGTCTCCCTCCTTTCCCCTCTCTCTAAAAAAAAAATAAAATAAATAAAAATAAATAAATCCTAAAAAAAAAAAATTCTTCTTTACGCATTGTGATTATCCCCAGTGAGGGTCCTTTACCGTTCCTGGGAGTGACTTTGGGGAGATGTACAGGATATGGGAAATGGCCCGATCCCCGATTTCCCATTCTGCTCCTCCCTCCTTCCCTTCCTTCCAGCGAAATAGACAGCTATAGCCAATGACAGGGTCACTCAGTATGTCTCAGCAGTGTTGGCTGTTTCAGCGATTGCCCAGCGACTGAGGAGCCTTTGCTAGGTGAGACCAATAAAAGACAAACATCTTTCCCAGGGTCTTCGAAAGACGATGCTTGGTTTATGTTCAGTGACCTAAAAAATCTATTTCTGGTTTGCTTCAACAAACTCTTCGATGATTTTATAAAATTAAAGTTTTTTAAAAAATATTTTGACCAAAGTAAAATTCAAGGGACAGCTTCTCTTGGTCTTCCTTCTGCTGCCTCAAACACGATTCTGTCGCTGGTGCGTGGAAACAGTAGTTTGGATGGTCTCTGAGATTCCCACCTGCCTTCACAGTCTGTGCTTGTAACCAGCTCTGAAGTCATTGTGCTTTCCATGATCCTGACGGCCCTCCCACTTAATCAGAGCTTAAAGATGGTGCTGTGTTTAAAACCTTTTAACATTGAGGGACTTTTTGGGACCTTGCTTTGGTCGGAGTTCTCCATTCTCATTAATAGCTAAAGCAAAGTACAATATTTGCTCCCGCCTGGGATCTTTAGTTTTGGGGCTCTGATGCTGACACAGGAAAGGGGGTCCTCGTGGTAATTGCCCACTGTGTACACAGAGAGCATATGTCTCATCTGTACTCTGCCGGGTGACAGGATCTCAGGAAGCATCCATGTCTACCTGATGAATTGTGTTTATTACCTTTCACTTAACTGATGGTACCTTTCTTTGCTGAGGTTAATTTTGCCAGAGAGACAATACCTAAATTGGTCATAGTCATAGTATGAATTGTTTTCTCTCTCTTCCCCTCCATTTTTAGTAATTTCCTTGTCTATTTGTTTTTTCAAAAGAAGAACCCAGTAATGGAGACTTCTTTTAATACAAGAATGAAGTCTGGTCATAAGCTATTATCCATTTCCATACATAGCTGATCCTGGCTGGTTTCCAGAGGAGATGTGTGCAAGACCCAGACTCTGGGAAACCATGAAGCCGTGTGCCAGCCGCAAAGACGAATCTGCTTCCTGCAGCTGTTGAGATGTGTAATAATTACAGTTGTTTATAAATGCCATGCCTTATCTTCCCTTTGACAAATTGCACAACTTTGGCCAACATAAATGCCATTATCTGTATGCTTCAGGGAATTCCCCAATTTAATCCCAATTAATGTAGGAAGGAGAGTGAGAAAGGGATGGTAAGACATTTCCAAAAAGGAGGAAGCTCTTGGGCGCCATAGGTGTTCCTTTCTTCCTTAGCGATAATTAGGCTATTCCCAGAAGCACAGCTTCATTCTTGAAGTCAAAAATTCCCTCTGCAAAACTTTTCAAAGGAGCGGTGCACCTAGATGATTCTCCCTGGCGTTAGTGTGTGTCTGACCCCATTTCATTAAATCTTCCTTTCCCTCATTTTTAAAGCTTTGGCTATAAAGTCAGAAATGTAGTCAATAAAAACAAATGGATTTGTATTTAATTTAGAGAAGAGTAAAGGGAAGAAAAACTAAAACTCAGTCTCTATGTAAGCCCCAGGTGCTAGGGATCGGAGGGCTTTTCTAGTTTTATGAGAATTTGTACTACTGATTTTTATACACTGTTATTTTTTAGACAAACAGACCTCTGGAGGACATTGTTGGGTTCCAGTGGCATTTCACTGTGATCCCTTTTAAGCTCAGACCAGCTGTCTAAGCCAATGACGACTGTCTCTTTGGTCTAGTGTCCTGTGAAATGCCAGCTCCACTTCCTAGAAGTCACGTGTTTAGGGTGAGTCAGGGTCTTTTCAGTGTGAAAGCCATCAGCCCGCTGGATTTGGGCGGTTTGGGTGTGTGCCTAACGCAAAGTATCTAACCCTAATCTGTAAATGCTCTTCTAACTGTCCATTGTGTTATTGATTATTTTGATTATCTTACTTAAGGATTATTCATGCTTTTTAATTTGATAGAAATAAAGGTTTTTTTTTTCCTGCTAAAAAAAGAGAAATTCTGAGTTTTCATTTACTTTCAAGAAAATGGCACCTTCCTTGGGAGCCCTGGGAACCGTTTGGACATTTATAGACTCAGTGGGTCTTCAGCCCCTGTCCTCACTAAAGGCATGACTTTCATTCTCTTTGAACCCATGGTTCCTCTCTACCTCCAACTCCATAGTCAAATATTATATTTACACTAATACCAGAAAATTCCCTAGAGACCTGCGGCAAGAACTTAGACACTCAGCTCCCTCTTAACTTTCTCTCTGACACTCAGTTGCCAGGTGACGTTAAGTTGGCAGCTTCCGCTTTGCTGGGCCTTCACCATCCCTACCTGTAGGGGGAGGAATTGGGGCCTGATGGGCCCTCAGCATCTTTGCGCCTGGGTGTCTCCGCTTTCCGTTCCTCCTGGGCCGAGGGTGGGAGAAGGCAGGCAGTAGGCATGAGAGGGACAGTGCTGCTGAAAACCTCTTGGTCGTTCATGAGAAATTCTATTCCTTGGTGTCTGTGGGGGATCTCGCGAGATTGTGAAGTTGGTGAGATGGGATTGTGTAGTGAAGCGTCTGGCATTAAGCTTTTTATTGTAATGTAGGTACCTGAGGTTAAACATTTGATTGCCAAGGTGTTTATTTCAAAGACATCCACCTCTAATCAACATATTTCCAGCCGGAAGACACAGCCATTAGCAAAACAACTAGATAAAGGACCAGACTACCCCTATCCATGAAGTCCCCCTTTTTAGGAAGCCCTGAGTAACCTAGAGAGCTGACCCCTGGAGTGACCCTGCTTCTCCCTTCCCATGCCCTAATTCCCACTTTTATGCTTCCAATTCTCTAATAAAGAGTGAACTGTAAAACCCTACACACCCCACACTTGGACTTTAATAAAGGCAGAGCCCCACATCTGCACTTTCTGCCCTCTCTCTGCCCTTGACCTTGCTTTGTGGCCCTCCAGCCTACTGTGTGTCCTTTGGGACCGGTGAGTAGTAAATCTTCAAGTTTCCCTGATGGTTTTGCAGAGGTGAGTCCTGCGATCATGGTAAGAGCCACAAGGGCTGGTCCAAGCACCACACTGGTCCTGGTGGTGGTAGGGGCATGTCTGTGGGTTCGCTACCTGAGTGAATACAGCCCCCTGACCACAGACGTTCCTAGCCAAGGACATCACTATCCATAGGCTGAGAGGCTCTGTCTGTGATCCTAAATTTTGTGACCATGTAGTCACTCACTGATGATAAGGTTGGCTTTGGATGGCTTCTGTCCATCAGGTAGGAAAGTTGGAGAACAAAGCTTGGCCCAGAAGTGCAATAGCTAATTTGGGAAGGGAATGGAACCCTTAGAGATGACATTTACTCTTAGAAGAGTGTCTCTCCCTCTATGAAGCCTGGCTGACTGGCTCATGTTTTGGATTCTGTGGCTGTAGGCAGGGTGCCAAGTAGTCCGGCACTCTCTCGAATGGCCTTTCCAATATTCTAACTAGAATCCAGCAGCTCTGCTGTCCTATTGACTTTACTGAACTGTGGTCTCTCAGGCCAGTCTCTCTGCTTCACAGTTCCTCCTCAGACAACAAGGAGTTTGCACCAGATGATAGAAGCTCTCTAGAACTCTGACATCCTCTCCTGCTCTCAAAGCAACACAACCTTGACAAACTCTATCTATAAACATTGCTATCAGCCTGCTGCCTTCCCCACACCATGCTCTGGGGCAACTGGGGAAACATCTTTACTCTTTGGCCTTAGTCAAAGAGTACCAGTGACCTCAAGAGAAAAAGGAGAGGGACAGGAGGAAAATGTAGGAAAGGGAGAAAGAGACACAGAGATTATAGGAGATGCACTGAGAAAGAAAAAGCCAGACATAGACACAGAGAGGCGCAGAGAAACGAAGAGATACCAAGAGATCCAAAACAAACAAACAAACAAACAAACAAACAACAAAAGGGGCGTGCCAGTGTGCAAATCAAGTGGAAAATGAATAGAGAATGAGGACATTCTGCAACTCTCGAAGTTATCAGGAAGACCCCATTCACTCCTAAGGTAGCCTGGAACATGAGACAAGCTTTGCCCACTCCCCTCTCTGGTTGGCCAAGTGGCCCAGCCCGGCCCAAGGGGCTAAGGATCAGGAGCTATCCAATAAGAGACGTTTCCCAAGGTCTGTGGGCTATATGTGCCAGCTAGTCACACTGATAATCTCAGGAACCTGGTGTTCCCAGGAAGAAAGGGGGAGGCTGGCTTGACTCCATATCTAAAACACTGACGACTGAAAAACGAGGCTGGACAAAGGCAGCCAGACATTTTCATGTTCTGGAACCGCCAGACGGACAGGCCAGCTCTTCTTCAGAATGGCGTCTTCTGGACTTTTGAGGACCCTGGTGTTATTCATCCTTCTAGTGAATGTCCAAGAATTTACTCTGAGTGACTTTCTCTTGCCCAGTAAGTACTGGGGCCTCAGCCCTGCCTGGGAGAGAGGGAGGTGTTGCTGGGAGGAAGGAAACGAGGGACAATTATTCCTCAGACTTGAGTTGCTTTTCACTGTCTTAGCCTTGGTCCTGGGCTGGGAAAGCAGAGAGATACTTGACGTGTTTTTTCCTATTTCCTTCTCTGTGGAAGATCCCTTCTGTGAATGCAAGAATCCAGATCTAAGGCAACCCTTACTTTCAGGCCCTTTGAAGTAGAGGGTCTTTCTTGGGGGGAGGGGGGAGGGCTGGGAGAGTCAGGGGATAAAGCATTTGTGGGAGGGTCTATAGGAATCTGGGAAGCCTAAGGGACCTTCTCCTCACCCCACAACAAAGACAGCCCCCTTCCTTGGGACATCATCCCTGTCAACTCCAGATCCTCTCAAATACAGTCCAATAAAGTAGCCCCATACACCAGAGGTTCCTTGACTTCAGTATAAAAGACAGTGCTCAAAAATTCCATTGAACTGAAGACGGTAAAGCTCCGTGACTACGTAGTATTAATGACAACTGCTGCCGTTTACGGAACATTCAGAACGTAGGGATTTAAAGAGAGGGATCTGCAGTCACACTTGGTGGTCCAAACTTTGGTTCCACTACTCAGTAGTCGTGTAACCTTGGATAAGTTACTTAAATTCCACGTGCTTCAGTTTGCGTACCTGCAAAATGGGGACAGGAATAGAATTTCCCTCATAGAGTTGTCACGGGGATTCAGTGAGAGAACACATTTAAATTGCTTAGACGAGCGCTTGGCCTTTGGCAAATGCTTAACAAATGTGAGTATCACTCTGCATCAGTGACTGTGACGATAGCGTCACACACTGTCTCATTTCTTCCTCATGACTCCGTAAGGCTACAGTGATTTTACCAGTGAAGAAACCAAAGCTCAGAAAGAGTAAGTGGTGAAACCAAGAGTTAAGAATTTAAAAACCTAACTGTCCGACAGCAGTCACTGTACAATACCAGTCACCGTCCGATACCAATCACTGTACAACAGCACCCCTCAGAAGGAACTCGCAAACACTGAGTCCCTGACCAGGCCAAAATGACCAGACTCGTTTAGACCGGCGGCTTTCAATAAGGTGATTTAGCTTTCCAGGGGACATTTGCAAAATGTCCCTGGAGACATTTTGGGTTACCACTGGGGAGAGCCACTAGCATCTGGTGGGTGGAGGCCAGGGATGTTGCTAAACATTCTGTGGTGCACAGGACAGCTCTCTTCCCCACCGAGTAATCACCCCGCCAGGATGTCCCTAGTGTCAAGGCTGAGAAGCGCTGCCTTTGACGGGATGGGGCTGGAGGGCGGGACTAGGGATGGGATACGCAGGCAGAGAGCGAGGGGTGGTTTGGAGGGAGGGCAGTGTAGGCAGTGCTGGGAGACACGAAAGGGCACCCTGAGGACAAGGACTCCTGGGGATGAGCAAAATCAAAGCAAATGTCCCTGAATCCCCAGAATTGCCTTGGGTCTGGAGAAGAGTGGACACCGTGCCCTCCAAGACTCATGGCGGTAAGACTGTTCCTTTTGCAGGGAGATGCCCAAGAATCCGCGAGCAATGTGAATACAGAGAAAGAAATATATGTAAGAAGGACAAAAATTGCCCAAACAACATGAAGTGCTGTGTTTTCAGCTGTGGAAAAAAATGTTTAGACCTCAAACAAGGTATGATTCAGAGCGTCGGAATAACCAGTCCTTCTCCCCAAGCCCTCCCTTTCTGCCCCCTTGGGCTGGCTTTGTTGCTGGGTTGCTCAGGGTTGGTCTGTGGGTTGGGAGACCTGGTCACAACACTCATCCCTGCCCCTGATAGGACGTCTGACGTTAGATCATGTCTTCACTTTGTCCGGGCTTCGGTTTCTTCCCCCCACTAAAAGGGTATAAGGGTGTAGTTGTACCAGGTTGCCTCTTGGCTACTTTCCACTCTTATGACTTTGGGTCCCACCGCATACCGACATGGTCGCTGTCTGCTCTGGACGGCCCGCCACTCTGCCTAATCCAACAAGTCTGACCTGGCCCCAGGCCATTTACCAATAGGCATTTAGGAGGTAAAGTAAACAGGACTCGATGATGCAGCAGAGTGGGGAGGCAGGAGGGTGGTGAGTTGTTCATTTGCCTGCAGATGAGGAATTCTGAATTCAGACTTCCTGAGTTCAAAACTTAGCTGCAGTTTTCACCAGCCTATTTATCCTGGGGGTGGGGGGCAAATTAATAACTTTCCCTCACGGTGCCTTGGTTTCCTCAGATAACGAAAGGACCAGTGTGAGAGGTTATTTGGAGGACTCAGCGAGCTGGTATACCTGAAGCGCTATGACCACTGCCTGGTAGATAATAGTCATGTGACACATATTAAACTGTTTGTCATTTGTGACCAGGAGCTCTTACACAGCAGGGGCCATCCCTTTTCTTGGTCTCCTAGAGTGTCTAGCACGTGGTTGGTGCTCAGTGAATGATTCAGCCCAAGTCAAAGACTCTTCATTCATTCTTTGCGTTAGCCTCAACATTCTGCCAGATTCTACACTGTGCCAGACTGCCTGCTGGCAACGGGGTTCCAAGATGAAATCAGATACAATCCGTTCATTAGAAACTCACGACCTCACGGTCGAGACCAAAGATGGACACAAATGACAGACGCACACAAGATTCAGACGTGCCACGGAAAGATGCCTGGCTGATTCAGGCACGGGAGGGGGTGGAATGGAGAATGGAGTCAGAGGTGCCATACGGGAGCCCACGTCCCAGAAAGGTTTTGAAGGAAGAAAAGGAGTGTCACTGATGAACGACAGTGGGGTGGGCAGAGGGGCTGTGGAGTGAGAGGCGTGAAAGTGGGGGACAGCACGTGGGGTGCAGGTGCAGGAGCGTGGAGCTCGGAAGGGAGCTGTGGTGGGGGAGGAGGCCAGAGCCACAGGCAGGGGACAGGTCACGAAGGGCTTGGAGACTTTGTCATGAAGTCAAGGTCTCAGTGCAGAATGATGTGATCAGCTCTGCTTCAGATCCATTGGGTCCTTCTCTCTGGTGGGCAGCATGAAGGATGGGTTGGAAGGAACATGGACGGAGACAGGAAGGTCAGTTCAAGGCCATCTCAACTGTCTAGGCACGAGGCACCGATACTTAAAGCGAGGGGCAGATGCGGTACATACATACAATGGAGTACGGCTCAGTCCTAAAAAAGAAAGACATCTCCTCATTTGGGACAACCTGGATCGGCCTAGAGTGTATTATGCTAAATGAAATAAATCAAAGACAAACACACAGGATTTCACTTATACGTGGAATCTAATAAACAAAAAAAACAAACAAACAAAACAGAAACAGACTCCTAGATACAGAGAACAAGTTGCCAGTTGCCAGAGGGGAGGAGAGTTGCAGAGCTGAGTGAAAAAGGGAAAGGGATGAAGAGGTACAAACCGGCAGTTACAAAAGTGTCCCGGGGATGTAAAGTACAGCAGAGGGAATGTAGTAACTATGCGTGGTGCCAGGTGGGTACTGGGAATATCAGGGGGACCGCTCTGTAAAGTATGTGATTGTCTAACCACTCTGATGCCTGCCTGAAACTAATCCAAAGGAATACTGAATGGAAACTGTAATTGAAAAAAAAATTTTTTTAAATATTGTAGTTACTATGTAGGGTGTGTATCAGACTTAAAAGGGGGATCACTTCATGAGTTATAATATAAATATCTACCCACTATGCTGTCCACTTGAAACTGATACAATATTGAATGTCAACTGTAATTGAAAAATAAATATAATTTTATGAAAAAGAGTGACAGAGAGGTTAGCTATGAGGAAGTGAAAATCAACAGAACTGAACTATTTAGCTGAACTCATAGTTTCAGATCTATGTGAGTTTGCTGGGGCTGCTGTAACAAAGTATCACACACTGGGTGGCTTTGACAACAGAAAGGGATTGTCTTACAGTTCTGAAGGCTACAAGGCCAAGGTCAAGTGTTGGCAGGGTTGGTTCTTTCTCAGATTGTGCAGGAGAATCTGTTCCCTGCCTCTTCCCTGGTTTCTGGTGGTTTGCTGGAAATCTTGGAGACCTGTGTCTTTATCTTCACATGGCATGCTCCCTGTGTGTGTCTGTGCCCAAATTTCTTCTTTTCATGAGGCCATCAATCACATTGGGTTCAAGATGCACCCCACTCCAGTATGACTCATCTCATCTCAACTCCTTACATCTGCCACAACTCTCGTTCCAAATAGGGTCACACTCTGAGGCATGAGGGCTAGGACTTTACCATATGAAGGGTGAGGGGGTGGGGAGAGACGCAATTCAACCCACAACAGGACTGAAGCTAACTGCAGAAAGAAAAGGTACTTGACCTTCTGAGAAAACCATTCTCTCCTTCCCTGCAGCAACTTGCACTTTACTCACGATCTCATTCTCTTCTTGACATGGTTTGGAAGGCAGAGTAAATGGCTTGCAGTTTGTCATTTTCAAGGCACTTCCATATCCTTTAACCATTCAGGGCGTATTTATTGAGCAGCTACTCTCTGCCAGGCGCTGTGCTAGAAGCTGCTCATTCAAGGAGCTCACAACCTGGGGGGCCAGGAGGGTGGTCTCCCTTGCCCCTCGGGACAGCCCTGTGCAACAAGCAGGGTGGGATTTTGCATTTCCACTTTACAGAGAAGGAAGTCAAGGACAAGACAGGTAATGTGGGAGGTTGATGGGCAGATACTGAATTAGGAAAAGAACCTTGAAACCAGGGTCTGCTCACTCTCTGGAGAGACAACGAGGCCAGTGACCAGAGGGAAGGGAGATACCGATGTTCTCCAGGGATGCAGGCACCCGAAGAGCTCCACTTTGGGGGTCTCCCTGCAAAGGGAGCTGGGCCCCTGAGGTGTGACAAGGTGAAAGGAGCCCACTCAGTGTCATTGATGGGGGTTGCTGGAGGGACAGTAACAGTTGTATTTTTCCAGGGTGGAAATTCTTTAAGTTCTCAACTCTGGGGTCTCCCTGCAGACATATGCAGTTTGCCGAAAGATCCTGGGCCCTGCTTCGCTTTGTTTAGTCGTTGGTGGTATGATAAGAAAAATGATACCTGTTACAGCTTTGACTACGGTGGCTGCCAGGGAAACAATAACAACTTCCAATCCAAAGACCTGTGCCTGAACACATGCTCCAAGAAACGTGAGTCCCAAGGGCCCCAATCTTTCATCCTCGCGAGGGCCACACGGGAGGTCTGGGTGTTGGCTCGTCTAATCCGGGAAGGCGGCATTCTTGGCGGGCCACGTGCTGACAGAACTAGCCCCAATCAGGAGGTGAGAGTACATCGCACAGAGGATTGGACAGTGGCTTTCTGCAAACTGAGGTTGGCAAGGGACATGGTCATGAATGAAAGCTGGCAAGTATGAGGGGTGGAGGGAGGATGCAGATGTGGTGAAATCTCAGGGACCCAACTTCAGGGAGGTCACGAGACATCCAGCCTCTCATTGGACATGTTGACTGACAAATCCCGGCCATTAATTTCCTCATTATAACTCTTTGCTAGCAATCCACTCCCATCATCCACTCCTATCCACATCCGTGTTTCCTTTAAGGAGATCCCTAGCTTCCCAAAGTAAACCCAGTTCCTTTTGATGTCCTATGGAAGATGTACAAACATAACTTCAAGACTAGTTCTGAAGATAGGCAAGCCCAAGATGCTCAGCTGGTCTTGTCCTACATTCTCAACAGGCTCCTCATCCTGAGCATAAGGATACACCGGAGCAACCTTCAGGCTTTGGCTCATGATTCAAGGCTCTGTCTGTGTGCCTGATCGATGCTCCAGGATGGGTTCCACCGTTCCACTCCCAGCATTCAAAGGCCTTAGCCCTTCCCAAAACGGAACCCCAGGATCTGCCTCCCTCTTCCTCCATCTCAGTCTCTTTTCATACATAATATCCTGTTTTTCTTAAAATTCCCTCCTTCCCTCCCTTCCTCTCTCCCTTTCTTCCTTCCTTTGATTCCATAGAGAGGGGAAGGGAGGGAGAGAGAGGGGAAGAAAAACATTGATGTGACAAAGAAACATCAATTGCTTGCCTCCCGCATCCACCCCTACGGGGACTGAACACACAACCCAGACATATGCCCTGACCAGGAATCGAACCCATGTTTTAGTTTGTGGGACAACGCCCAACCAGTTGAGCCACACCAGCCATGGCCACAATATTCCTGCTTTGATCCCATTTCCATAGTCCAATCTCTAGCGCCCCCTGTTTACACCTGCGTGGCTCCCAATTTTTCCCAATAAATGCTCTATTTGATCCTGTGCCTCTGAGGCTGACTGATTCACATCTGTTGGCACATTATGGTTTTGGAGAGTAAAAGCTCACTGGGGCTCCTGGAGACACCATTCAGGGGAGTGAAGAAAATCAGAACCTTGAAAGTTGAGAACCCCAGGGATATTGTTATCCTCCTCTGTTTCTTCAAAAAAAATTTCAGACCCTTTTAAGACAAGGGCCCATGGGCATTGCCTTAGTTTGGAGCCCCCAGAAATTGATCCTAGGACAAGGGCATGGGTGAAAATATTTTATTTGGGACATAAATGTAGGGAGTGGGGTAAGTGATACAGGAAAGCGAAAAATTGATTATGAGCAAGTTACCACTGTTGGAAACTATAGTTTAATACTACTGGGGACCTTCTAAGGGACTATGTAAAACATGCCTCCATATTTTTTAAAATCTGTCTTCAGTTATGGAGAAGCTGAGGTGTGTATCCATTGATTCCCATGCCCTAGTGGGTGTCTAGGGGCATGAAATCCCTCATTTTCCCCAGCTGTTCTGCACACAATCTGAGCAAGCTCCCAGGAGCCAGAAAAGACCCACAGCAGAGAAGCAGAGACTCTGAAGCCTGAGGTGGAAAGCTATTAATGTGCACTGACCATTATTCAGCCATAAAAAGGAATGAAGCACAAATAGACACAACACTGTAGATGAACCTGAAAAACATTACAATAAGTAAAGGAAGCCAGACACAAAAGGCCCTACACTCTATAATAATTCCATTAATATAAAACATCCAGAATAGGCAAATGCACAGAGGTAGAAATATTTTAGTGGTTTCCAGGAGATGGAGTAGGCTGAGGGATAACAGAGTGACTGCTAATGGGTATGGGGTTTTCTTTCATGATGGCAATGTTTTGGGACTTCTGATCAAGATGGTGGCATAGGCAGACATGGCTCGCCTTTTCACACAATCATATCAAAATTACAACTAAAATATAGAACAACCATCGCTCAACTGTCAGAAATCAAGTTTAATGGAAGTCTGACAACTACGGAACTAAAGACACCACATGCACCCAGACTGGCAGGAGGGGCACGGGTGTGGAACAGGCTAGGCCCTCACCCACATGTGGAGGATAAAAATTCAGGAGGGATATCTCAGGAATGAGGAGTCCCAGCCCCACATCAGGCCCCCATCCCAGGGTTCCAGTGCCAGGAAGATAAGTCCCCACAACTTCTGGCTGCAAAAACCCGTGGGGATTGAATCAGTGGAAGAAACTTCTGGAGCCCCAAGCAGTTCCTCTTAAAGAACCCACACATGGACTCACCTACTCAGACTCACTCCCTCTGAGCTCCAGCACCAAGGTAGCAGCTTGAAAGGCACCAGTGGTATACAGGGAGACACTGAAGTGACTGGCATCAAGGTGGACAGAGGCCATTGCCCCTTTTCTAAATCCTCCCCCTACAGAGTCGGCGAGCTGGTGCCGTATCTGAGACTCCATCAACCTGGCTAACACTGTTTGACCAGCCTTGGAGATCCTCAGAGACTCTGCCCCAACATTTTATGGGCCCACCCAAGCTACTTTTCCATATGATTGGCTTGTTTTGGCTCACGCCTCACAACTTCCTAAATCCTATCAAACAAGCAACAGCTGGCTTCAGTGAGCCCTAGGCCTGGCACTAGCAGCAGCCAGCCTAGTTTCACAGTTTGGCTTTGCTTGGGAATCTCCAAAGCCCAGCATAAGTATCAGCCATCGCAGATTCCTTTACAGCTCAGGCAGGGTGGCTCTGGGCAAAACACAGGTGGGGACTGAACTTGGCCTGCTCCACCTGGGAAACTCCAAGGCCAGTGTACCCAGTGGACTGCTACAGACCACACTGGACCACCACCACCCTGCCCCTGCACAGCTGATCCTCCACAGAGGATGGAGGTTGGTGGTCAGTGGTCACAGCCAGTCCTTGCAGCTGACTGGTCTGGGTAAATCCCTCCCACTGATCCATCAACAGCAACCAAGGCTCAACTACAAGAGGAGGGTGTAATTAGCTCACACGAAGGGTGAACCTCGAGTACCCAGCTTGGGTGATAGGGGAGGCTGTGCCACTGGACCCTACAGGACACCCACTACATTAAGCCACACTTCCAAGACACAGAGTCAAAGCAGCTCTACCTAATACTTAGAAACAAACACAGGGAGGCTGCCAAAATGAGGAGACAAAGAAACATGGCCCAAATGAAAGAACAGATCAAAACTCCAGAAAAAGAGCTAAATGAAATGGAGATGAGAGATCTATCAAATTTAGACTTCAAAACAGTGGTTATAGGGATGCTCAAGGAAGTTACTGAGGACCTCACCAGTATAAAAAAAGATACAATCAGAAATAAAGGATACACTAGTGAAAATAAAGAACAATTTACAGGGAAACAACAGTAGAGTAGATGAAGCTGAGAATCAAATCAATGATTTAGAACATAAGGAAGCAAAAATCAACCAATCAGAACAAGAAGAAAAAAAGAATTAAAAAAAAAAAGAGGATCGTATCAGCAGCCTCTGTGACAACTTCAAGAGGTCCAATATTCACATTGTAGGTGTGCCAGAAGGAGAAGAGATGAGCAAGAAATTGGAGAACTATTTGAAACAATCATAAAAGAAAACTTCCTAATTTGGTGAAGGAAATAGACACGCAAGTCCAGGAAGCGGAGAGAATCCTAAACAAGATGGATGCAAAGAGGCCCACTCCAGGACACATCATAATTAAAATGCTAAAGATTAAAGATAAAGGGAGAATCTTAAAAGCAGCAGGAAAAAAGGTTACCTACAGGGGAGTTCCCATAAGACTATCAGCTGATTTCTGAAAAGAAACTCTGCAGGCTAGAAGGGATTGGCAAGAAATATTCAAAGTCAATAAAAGCAGGGACCTACCGCCAAGTTTGCTCTACCCAGCAACGCTCTCATTTAGAATCAAAGGTCAGATAAAGAGCTTCCCAGACAAGAAAAAACTAAAGGAGCTCATCATCACCAAACCATTATTATATGAAATGTTAAGGGAAGATCAGAACTATGAACAATAAAATGGCAAAAAAAAAAACACACCAAATTTATCAACAATTGAATCTAAAAAACAAACTAAGCAAACAAGGAGAACAGAGACAGAATCGTGGGTACAGAAAGTATTTTGATGGTTGCCAGATGGGAGCAGGGTGTGGGAGAATGGGTGAAGAGGAAAGGGGATTAAGAAATACAAAAAGGTAGTTACAGAATAACCATTGGTATGTAAAGTACAGTATAGGAAATGGAGTAGCCAAAGAACTTACATGCATGATTCAAGGACATGAACAATGGTGAGGGATTGCCTGGGGAGATGGGGGGTGCTGGGTGAAGGGTGGACAAAGGGGGGAAAATCAGGACAACTACAATAGCATAATCAATAAAATAAAAAAAGAAAGTGTTTTGGAACCAATAAAGGTGATTGGTTACACAATATTATGAAGGTACTAAAAAGCCACTGAACTGTCCACTTAAAAATGTTCATTTCATATGTCAGTTCCACCTCAATTATACAAATGGATTAGAAAAACTTGTGCACTGGAACTGTCTCCTGCAGCTGAAGGTGACATCAGAGGTGAGCTAAAGTATGTTACTGATGCTTCAAGCCTTAAATTGGAAAGTTCGATGGAACAATCTTCAGGCCCCACTCACTGATGCAGCTGGTTCTGAGGTCACAATGGACATTTATTTACTATTTCCCTTCTGCATCACCTATTCCAAGCTGCACCCAATAATAGAAACTCTCCATTAGCTCTCCCATTCTCTCCTGCTTTCAAAGCAGCATGACCGTGACAGGCAACCTCTGAAGATTTGGTTCAATCTGGAATCACCCTGTCTCCTCCCCTGCACGCTACCCATGGCAACGCCTCTGCGCTTTGACGGTGGTTAGAGAAAAGGGGTTGCCCAAAGAGAAGAAAGAGGAAGGGGACAGAAGGGAAACAGAAAGGCAGGGAGAAGGACACCCAGACAGAGGGAGACCCGCAGAAAAAGAGAAAAAGACACAGAGTAAAAGAGAGAGGCACAGAGAGAAGAAAAATAAACAGTGTGAGGAAAATAAGTGGAGAGAGAAATAAACATGTCAGAGAAGAGTAAGACTGGAAAAAAAGACGGGAACTAAAACACTCTCGGCCTCCAAACTGCCCCTGAAAAATGGAAGGTTTTGTGGAGTTTAGAACCTGAAAGGGAAACTTTATTGCCCCATCCCTACACCACCCAAATCAGTGGACCCCAGTCAAAAGTAATCTAATTCTTTACACACATATATGGTTATACAGGGTTAGTAAGTAAAAATGCTAGATAACTACCAAGAGCTTTGAATAAATCTTACACTTGCCCTTCATCTTCTGGAATCATCTAAACCACCCAAGGGAGAGCCAGTTCCCTGAGTTGTGGCCAAAGATCGCCCAGGGCGACCCGGGTACAGAATGCCTGGTTTTCAAAGGCCGGTGCCTCCCACACCCACCCACCAGGCCTGCTCAGTCAGGTAAGTACAGGCAGGCCTCATCAAGCACTGTCCTTACGGCATGGAGTCCTTGTCACACTGCTCACATTGGAAATATTTTTATAATTAAAATAATACTTATATCCATCATTATTCTGCTGGGTTTCCTAACCTTAGCACTAGTGACTTTTGGAAACAGGCCATTCTTTGCCGTGGGCTATCCTGTGCCTTGTAGGATGGCTAGGTTAGCCGCCTCGCTGGCCTCCACCAGCAGGAGCCCCCTCCCCCAGGGTGTGATCATCGAAAATGTCTCTAGATATTGCCAAGTGTCCCTGAGCGGTAGAATCACCCCCTCCCCAGATGAAAACTGCTCTTCAGAATTGTGTGTTAAAAAGTCAGTTCTCACTTCCCGGTCAGCTGCTCTAGAAGAGGGAGCAATGCGGGAGCTCTCAGCCAAGAGCACGCACAGGCAGTCCTGCCTCTACTTGGTCTGAATGGCAAATGCCAGCTGGCTCACCCCCGGGGGCCCTCCTCCTGCCATTGGTTTGGTTTCTGATGAACAGATTTGACCACCCAGGAGAGCTAAGGAAAGAGAGACCAGGAAGAATCCTGGTGGACCCACCAAAGTGCAAAAGAAGATGTATCACAGAGATGCCGACACGCAGGCTGCAGAGGAGTCTTTAAGAAAATGAAGGCAGAGGAAGCAGTGGAGATGCGAGGGTTGGCCGACCATTGTGTGAACTACAGTTTGGAGAAGCAAGGTTCAAGGACGGAGAATCATCATGACTGCAGGGGATTTAAAGAGAAAGAAGGAAGAGTTGCTGGTGACATGCAAAGATGGGTAACACATTTCTGTAGAGCAAGTATGGTTCTGATCCAGTTGGCATTCCCATTTACAAAAAAGATCATCGCACACGCACACGTCTGCAAACGGCGTGTGCCGGTGTGCACTCGTGATGTATCAAGCAGTTGCATATTCACTGAACACTTGTGCCAGTTCCGGGAAGTGTGCTACACCAGCATAATTAATCTAATGTACAGATGAGAAAACAGGCTCAGAGAGATCACATGGCTTGCCCAAGGTCAAGAGCACCTGAACTCAAAAGCACCACCTTAAATTTCATATCCAAGACTCACAAAATCCCACTAAAGCATGCCAGCTTTGTCTTTAAAAAAAGTCAGATCCCTAGAGGATTTGAGAAAGGATGTGGGTAGGGTGTGTGCTGGTCCTTGGCAAATGAGGTGTGTCTCTAGACAGTGTGATTCTCTAAACCAAAGGTGTGTCCCCCTTCTACACAACAATGCTTTCACAACTCCCTGGGAGACCCCAGATGGGAGGGAGGCAGCAGCTAAGACCATGCCTGGCAGACTGTTGGGAATTCAATAAATGTTCGTTGAATGAACGAGTAATACAAGGGCATTGGAGCTGGACAGATGAGGGTCCCTGTCCTGGCTCTGAAACTCACCATTCATGTGACAGTGGTGAAGGTAGTTTAACCTCTCTTCATCTACAAAACGGGGGTTCTAAGCCTTGTGGAAATCCTGGGTGGATTCAAGGGAGGTAATGTGGGAAGTGTAGTTTACCTGGTGCCTGGGAAGGTAAAGACACTCAGCAAATGGTACCTATGGTTTTATTATTACAGCAGCTTCCACACTGAAGTGCTGGTAAGGTGGCCTTGGATAAAGGCCAAAGATCAGATAAGACCAAAGAAAAAGGGCAGAGACGCGCTTTGGCTGGACACTCTGTTCCTGGGGTAGCCCAAACTCGTGATTAGCAGGAGTTAGGGATGAATGAACAGAGTGCGGGGTCAGGCTCCTCCCCGTTGGTCCACTTTCTCCCTAAAACGCCAACCCCAGGCTGGGCCACTGGATGGGTGGCACCATGCAGCACCGGGTCTCTCTCCCATTTCTCCTCCTTCTCACCTTCGGCCAAGAGCTTCAGTCCGAAATAGGAAAAGGTTGGTATGGATGTGGGAGCTCCAAGAGTAGCCTGGGAAAAGTCTGGGGTGGGGGGTTTGGCAAAAAGAGTCTGTTCGTTATCTCACAGGGTAGGGAGTCAATTCCATTCACTTCATTGAATACGTGTTGGGCACATATAATATACTAGGTGCTGTCCCTAGGTGCTAGGGCTAAAGTAACGAGTGAAGCAAAGCCCCTGCCTTTATGGAATTTATCTTCCAGTGGAAGAGTGGCAGACGGTAGGTAATACACATAATAGATGATAAATGTGCTATATAAAAGAGAAAAAGTCAAGCAGGGTAAAGGGGGTTCAAAGTCTGGGGTGGGGCTGTCTGCGAGCGAGGTAAGGTTGGGAAGAAGAGATATGAGCCAAACTTTGAAGGTGAGGGATTTCACCAAGTTAGACTTACATGGAGCAAAAGTGTCCTTTCCGGACTCCTTTCTTTGCTGAAGCTTAAAATCTGCAAGGAAATTGAGGAGATGAAATGCAATATATCCAGGATAATCAATTAGAAATGAGGACAATTAGCAGTAGTTGCCAAGATCTTTGAGCAGGCAGGAAGGTTCCTTTCTAAAAATATGTCTTATGATACATGATTATAAAAATATCTATACCTTGTAGAAAATTCAAAGTACAAAAGTATAAGGGAGAAAATAGACATTTGTCAAAATCTTATCTACCAGAGATTGTCTCAGTTAACAGGTGAGTGAGCATCCACATATAGGTCTCTGCATGTATGTACGTACGTGAAGCTATAGATGATAGATTCTTATATATAAATGAGATACTAAAGTTTGTCTCCTGGTCCAGAAGAACTTACTAATTTCCAGTCCTTCTGGACCAAAGACTCTGAAGGTGGTTCTCGTGGTCTATGGTGTAACAAGCCCTGCAGGTGATTCTCATGCACGCTCAAGTCTAAGAACCTCTGCGACAATGAAGAAGAATGTGGTGGTCAAAAGGATGAGCACACCTGGGGTCAGACACCTGTTGGCGGGGGGGCGGTTCGGGTCCTGGCTCTACCACTTACGAACCCCATGCCTTGGGAATGTTATTTAGCCTTTTTGCGCTCCAGTTTCTTCTTCTTTAAAATAAGGTGAATGAATTCGCTTTATTGACCAACTGCTCTGCTGCATATAAAGCTTTGGGTATAATTTAGCTGTTCATATATTGTTATCTTAGAACAAATCAATTGTGAAAATGCCATAGAACAAACATTGTGATATGCAGCTAACGTGGTTCTTAGTGGGAATTTGTAGCCTTAAGTGTTTATATTAGAAAAAAAGAAACATAAGTCAATTAACCAAGCATAGCACTCAAGACCTTAGAGATAGATACAAAAGAGTAACCCCCGCCAAAAGCTAGAACAAAAGTAAAAAAGAAAGAACAGAATAGAAAATGAGGCAAATAGGCAGAACAAAAGAACTATTGGGTTCTTGTAAAGCATTAGCAGTTTCTTTCACATTCAAAATACATACATACATCCACACAGAGGGTATTACCATCCTAATTTCATGAAAAAGGAAACAAGTCAAGTGATTTTTTCCTTTTGGCTTAATGAAATGGAGGAGCAGAGAGGCAGAAATGAGCAAATTATAAAGCAAGTGGGACTCCAGCCCCGCAAAGCCACCTGTAAGTGTCCGGGGGGTGAGGCTGCTGTGACCGATGTCTCAGGAACATTCCAACATGCCCCCCCCCCCCACTACCTATCTTGACTGGACAAACTAGTCTGCCTCTTCCCGATTATCCTTTAGCCTTAGAGTCAGCCTTACAGGGAGGAAGAAAAAACAGAGACTGAACCTTTCCCGCGCCTAGCCTGAGGCCTGAATGTCCGCCACAGGAGTGATTATCCATCCATCCAGCCATCCATCCGTCCATTCTCCAACAACAAACATGGACTGAGAACCTGCAAGCCTTTGCAGCCTGACCATCCCGTGTTTGATTCTTGGTCCTACCACTTTCTAGCATGACATCCGGAAAGGAACTTGCCATTCTGACCTTAGTTTCTTCATATAAAGTTGGAAGTCCTGATATTTTGCTTGGAGAGTAATTGCAAGGATAAAATTCTTTACATAAAACGAGAATACAAAGAAACTTGTAACCCCACCTCAGAGAATCTCGTGGGTTTCTTTTTTATTAACAAATATTTGCTGAGAACTAAGAGCCAGACCTGTGTTAGGCATGTGGACGGTGGAAATGAGTAGGATGAGGCCCCTGTTCTCAAGAGTCCTCTTGGTTATGGCGGGAAAGAGTGATTGAGAACAGCTGCCCTTTATGGGTGCTTTCCTGTTTATCAATGCTTTCCACAGCTTCTCTCAGCCTTCAGTAAGCCTGCAGTGTGAGTATTACAGACCATTTTACATGGAGAAAATTGAGTGCCGAAGATACAGGGGCTTTGTCTAAGATCATACAGCTAGAAATGATTGAATTGACTCTGAACCCCACTCTCAAACTCCAAGTCAGTCCTTTCGTGTTGGACATGTGCTCTAGAATGATTATGAGGCAGGGGAGGGAAGCCTGAGGGCACTTGCTCATCAAATCTTAGAGAGTCAGATCTCAGGACGCTCAGAGATGATTAGGGAGCTCGACTCCCTAATTTCACACATGAAGAAGTGACAATTGGGAGAAGTTAAGTCGATACAATACCACCCAGCAGTAAGTGGAGTTGAATCCACTAGAGCTGGAATCTCAAGTCTGGGATTTTTAGCACAGTAGGCTACTTTCAGAAATAAAAACTTCCATTTCTGTGTAGATGGATAAGGTCATGGCGGAGGGGTGGGGGTGGCGGGCCATGGGTTGGATGGGAAGAGGTAAAGAGCTCGGCTACTGTGGGCAGCCTCACACCGGTGCCCACGACCATCCCGGCCCCTGGCAGGTGGGGCTCACACGAGAAAGATGGTCAGTTTGGCCTCTCTCAACCACTTTCTGTCTTCAGGCCAGAAGAGTTACCGACAGAGCGTCTCCCCAAAGGTTTGCAGGCTTCTTGTGGAAAGGGGCCCTTGCCGAGCTCGCATCCAGCGATGGTTTTACAACACCAATACTTCCGAATGTGAGGTATTCTTCTACGGAGGCTGCCATGGCAACGGGAACAACTTTTTGGAGAGAGAAATATGCATAGAAGCCTGCCAGCATACCCGGTTTCCTACGAAGAGACTAGCCCTCCCTGGAGTCGGATTGCTCTGAGACAATTACAGACATTTTCGTGAACAGCAGATGCATTTCTCCACCCCAAATTTATTCTCCCCGCTGTGTTCTTAAAGCCGCTCCTCTCTGCGCCTAAAACTCTATAAATATTGCCAACATGGTTAAAATCAGAAGATCTGCTTTTTTACATATATGCGTGTACGCACACTGGGGAAATTCGTGGACAGTTATTCACACTTAGTTTGAATCACTGCTTAGCCCAGGGGAGGATAATGGTTTGGGAGGAGAGAGAGGTGAAGCCGAAAACCTCGGCACGATATGGAGGGCCAACATCGGACAAGGAAGGGGTTTCTAGAGTCCTGCGAAACAGGACAAGGGGAACGACAAAAACCAGAGAAGGAAGGGAAGTGGGGGAGGGACCAAAGATATTAAGGCCATTTTTAATTTAAAAATTAGTGAAACTTTCAAAAATCCCATACTGTCCTGCCACAGGCTACAGGGGAGAGGAGTGAGGGGCCCTAGTCTTGTAGTCCCTTGATTTGCCTTAAGTGACCCCAATTATTATGGCTTGGCAGGGAAGGAGAAAACACGGGTATAATCTGTTCGGTTCTCTACAGTAAGAGGGGAAATGGAGGGCCAGCGGTGGGGAGGGACTTCTCTAAAATCACGGGGCAGGAAGGAAATAGAGGCGTCACTAATCGAAGAAAACGACATTTTCCTCTGCATTGCAATGCCCACCCTACTATTTCCCCAAACTTCCTCTGTACTCAGAGATGGAACATTCAGTTGGGAGGGGGACACACCCGGCTGGGCCCCCAGAGCCAAGGCTACAGACCAGCCTGGGCTGTGGAAACTGAAGAAGACCTGGGGCTCAGTTCCAGTCCTGCTCAGCCACGGTCTATGGCCGGTTCTGCCAATTTAGGGACCATCCAGGGACCAAGCAGCAGCCGTCCAGGGACCTGGTGGGACCCACACTTATGATAGGCCAGGAACCAGGCTTAATGCTTAACATACAGCATCTCATTTAATATTCCCAACAGCCCAGAGAAGAAGATTCTGTTAATATCTGTATCTTACAAATGAGGAAGTTGAAGGTCAGGAAGATAAATTACATGCCCAAAATAGCAAACTGGCAAGGAATGAAGCTGTCGTCTGAATCGAAGTCTGACTCTTAATCAGTTTGCTATCACTCACGTCCAGCTTGGCCATGACCAACCCGGTCCCTCTTTCCCTCTCCATTCCGTAACGCCCCCTGGACATCTCCATGGGGACTATCCAGAGGTCTTCTGGGCTTGCCTGCCTCTGCATTGTCAGGCTCCCATTCTGGAGGTTCTGGAAGCCAGGGACCTTAGGGATGTCCAACCTACAGCCCTCGGACCGCATGCAGCCCAGGATGTCTGAGAATTCAGTTCAGTACAACACAAAATCGTAAATTTACTTACACTTTTGTGAGTACGTGTCACGATGCATTTAACGTGTGGCCCGAGACAACTCTTCTTCTTCCAGTGTGGCGCAGAGATGCCAGAAGGTCGGACACCCCAGTACACATTTCCCCCCTACCCTGCGCCAAGAGAAGTGGCACGCACAGAGCATGTGAGGTTGATTTGCCTGGCTGCTCGTGATGCTAACTTTGATTACTGGAATGAGGTGGGATCAGCAAGTACTTGCTGATTAGTTTCATAGAGATTGTATCATGGGGGGGAGGAGGAACCTGGGATTTCGTTTTTGGAATTAAGATTTTAAACTATGAGAGAATGCTCTGAGTCTCATCATCGCTGAATTATGGAAGACAGCAGGGAAAGAAGGAAGGGAGGGAGGAGAGGGGGAAGGAGGGAAGGGGAAGAGAGGGGCCCCACGCTCTGCTCGGAGTGGGTGGGTTAACGTGAGGCTGGGGTAAGCCCCTCTTAGGAGTAGGGCATTATGCTACAGAAATGGAGTAAGCCCCAGCACGGGCCATTTAACCAAACTCAGAGGAGGGATCTCAGCGCCCTACTGCAGCTAGAGATGAGAAGCCACAAAAGAGCTCAAAAGGGTAGAATTAGAAAACCACTGTTTAGCAACCATTAGATGATCACCGATCCTGGCCAGAATGTTAAAAACTAGTAAAATTTTGAGAAGTAATAAGATACTTGTAGTCTCAAAGTGTCTCCCTTGCTGCCGCAGCTTAACTGATCTCCCAGTTTCCACATCGCCCCCTAGAGTCTATTTTTAACATGGCAGCCAGACAGATCTCTTTCCAACCGCGGGGGAGCGGGCATTGCTCTGTTCAAACCCCTCCTGTGGCTCCTAAATTCACTCAGAATAAAAGGCAAAGCCCTAGCAGTGACCACAGGGCTCTCTGTAATCTGTGCCCACACGACGTCTCCGACCTCATGTCCCCTGCGCTCCTGACCATTCATTCACACCAGCCTCAAACACACTCAAACAGCACACGGACCTCAGACCCTAGCTCTGGAAGTTTCCTTGGCTTGGACAGCTGTCCCTGTGGATTGTCACATGTCTTCCTTCCTTCAGCTCACTACTTGCAGGATACCTACGAACGACTTCCCTGAATACCCTCTGCAAAGTAACCACCCCCACCTCTACCCCTCCCCTGGACTCACTAGTCCTCTTATCCAGCCTAATAGTTCTCCCTCACCTTTCCACAGCCTGACGTGTTACACGTGTGTTGGTTCCTTCTTTCACTGACTATTCCCCCCAACACACACACTCCTCCTGGAGGTTCTACCACCTCGAACAAAACACATAGTAGGAGCTCAATAAATAGGAAGCAAATGAGTGAATGCCTCTGTTCACGTGGTTCCTCAGGCAGGGCTGTCCTCTATTGGTCTGTGTTTAGAACTTCATTTTCCAAGCTCCAGCTCACTCCTGCATAACTTCCCTCCCACCCCAAACCTGAGCTTTCCTGTGGAACGGATGTTTGTCCCCACATGGCTCTGGGGACCAGACACGGTGTTTAGAAGTACCAGCAAAGCAGCTTGCTGCTGGTGAGGGAAGAGGTGAGAGCAGGAAGAAACCCTGCCCCAAGCAGTCCTGGGAGGGGCCTGAGGGGGACAGTCCCAGGAGGACCCTGCAGTTTTACTTTGATTCCTGGCCCTGGAGTCCGCTGCCCGCCCATGTCCCCCCCCCCCCCCCCCCCCAGCCCAAACTAAGGACCGCTGTGCTCTGACCACAGGACACAGGTCCCATCAAAACCTGAAACGGGGAGGAAGGGGCCAGTCCAGAGCCCCTCCTTCTTTCCTCTTCGCCTTCCTCAGCCAACAGCCTTCGGAGTCCTTGACCTCTGGCAGCCAGTTGACTGCAAGTTTGACCAAAGAAAAGTCCTAGGTCAGGGGATCCTTACAACCCCCACCCAGATTTCTCGCCTGATCCTCTTTCCCAGGCAGATTCTTCCCATTCATCCCTGGGATGCTTCCTCATCTCCACCCTCGTTTTCCTCACCTCCTCTTGCCCAGGAAGCCCCATGAAAAAGCCCCACCCCCTATTAAGGTTCTGATGGAGTTTGCTGATTAGTTGGGGGTCCATCTCTCTTTGACCCCCTACTCAGGGTGGCCCTGTGCATCCTTATCACTCAGTAAAACCTCAACTGCCAGGTCTGATACTCCACCGTTGGCACTTCATAGCTTGAGTTAAATCAGAAGTAGCAAACCTGCCTGCGAACTCCAATGAATGGGTAGCTGGTGGCAGCTGCCTGGAGCTCTGAGTTGTGTGGCCACAGACAGGCTCCTGAAAGGAGCAGCGTGCAGGGTGACATTTTGCAGTGAGGGTGCTGGTGGAAGGAATGATGGCATGCATGCAAAAGACAGACCTCTGCCATCCCCGAGTCAGACACAGCGTGGCCCCGCGCGCTCGTTCAGAATGCACACCTGGAGAAAGTGCAGGGGGTGGTGGCCACACATTTAGTCCCGAACGACTCCACCCAGCCCATTGCCAGCTGCCTTTGTTTCTGCCTTGAAGGGCTGGGAAGACCCAGGCATGGACGGAGGTAGAAATAAGAGAAGGGGAAGTTAGAAGGGAAGCGACACTGCCCTCTATCGCCAGGGGACAGCCTTAGGCCTGGAGCACCGCCACTCCCACCCAGGAGACCCATTCAGCTTGGACCCGGGGGGGGGGGGGGGGGGGGGGGGGGGGGGGGGGGGGGGAGAGGCCGGCCCAGCTCAGGACCTGGGGGCTGGGACCCACAAGAGGATAAGAAAGATAAGACTGGCCAGACACCAAGCCGCTGACCTCTTCTGTCTCCAGACCATCACACGCCATCTGTCCCAGTCTCTCACCTTCCTCAGTGGGTGGAGCGACAGGAGGCATAAAGGCTGTCCTGGGGGCCAGAGTCCGTGCCATCACTTGTCCTTTCCCTCATTCTCAGCCCAAAGGCTAAGCACACACTCCGTGGGTGAAAGTGAGACATCTCGGCAGTGGAGCAGGCATGGGACTGCGGCGTCGGGCGACTCAGGTTTGAATCTAGGGCTGCACAGGGCTAAAGCAACCTGAATAGTCTCCATAGAAGTGTGGCTAAATAAATCCCGTACATACAAACAATGCAGACATAGCGGAGAATGAAGAAATTCTTTGCTCCTTACTGTGGAGTGATCCTCGAGATACAAGAAGTGAAGAAAACAAGATACAGAACAATACGAACAGGGTATGATTCATGTAAAAAGGTGGGATGGATGAGAATTGTATTCCGAGATAGAGATAGACGATAGAGATAAGAGACATAGAGAGGGAGGGGTAAGAAGGAGAGGGAGAGAAATAGGGAGGGGGAGGGAAGGAAAGAAAAATAGGTGTAGAGGAATGGAGAGGGGCGGTACCTGTGGAAGAACAAGAGGGGCTACTGAGAGGAGGGGAAAGAGAGAGAGGAGAGAGGGCTGCCCAGGTGGGAGCACAGTTGGGGCCTGGGCTGGACGGGTCAGCCCAGGGCTGCTCTGTTCCCTGAGGAACAGAGCAGCCCTGGGCCTCGTTCCCTGTTCCCTGGGCCTCGTGCCAAAGAGCCGGAGGTATTGGAGGCAAGCTTTGCGCCAGTCTCTACAGCCACAGAAACGTCCCTCACCCTGGGCTTTCCTCAGCCCCGAGCCTCAGAAAGTCAGGAAAGAGCAAGCATACTCCTGCTCTCTCAGCCAGCTCCAGCCAAGTGAGCTGCAGAGGGGTGCCTGGTTACCAGAGTTCTAACTTCTGTTGTGGGGTCTGTGGCCAAGGAAATGATGTCACCCCTCAAGGTGCTATTAATCACCTGGTCCCTTTTTCCAGTCAGAACCACCCAAAGCCCCCTCTGGGCTGCTGCCTGCTCACCGTCCCGGCCCACGTCACTTCCATACCTGCACACCAATATCCAACACAGCTCCCAGGAAATGCACCAGCTTCCCGGCTTTGAGGAGACCTGAGTTCAGACCTCTTTTTTCTTCCCAGTTCTGCGTCCTGGAAAAGCCTTTGTGCCTCGCAGGGCCTCCCCGGTCTCCCCAGTCTGCATGATGAGGATGATGCTAGACACCATTTCTTAAGGATATCATCAGGGGTAGAGGAGACAGTATTTATAACACCTGTGGGTATTGAGAGAGAAGGATAGAGAGAAGAGAGAGAGCCATGGAGAAAGAGCAACAGAAAAGGGGTGGTAGAGGGAGGGGGACAGGGAGGGATAGGAAAAGAATAGAGAGAAAGAGGATAGCGAGGGATAAAGGGGGAAACAGAGGGTACAGGAGAGGGGGCCAGATAAAGGGAGAGGGGGAGGAAGGAGAGGAAGGGAGGATAGAAAAGTCAGGGAAAGAGGGAAAATAGAAAGAAGAAACGAAGAGAGTAAGAGAGAGGAGGGGAACATAGAGGGAGAGAGTAAGGGATAGAAGGGGGGAAGGAAAGAGGACATGAGGGAAAGAGAAGGGAGAGCGGGAGCTTCTCTGAGCGCGAACGCAGGAACTGACCTTGCCTGCACCCACAGAAAGCCACGGGGTGGCTGGGTTAGAGGGAGGGAGTCAAGGGTGAAAGATGCCTTCCATTTTTACCGTTTACACTGTGATCCATATGAATATATCGTTTCTACCAAACAATGGCTTGACCTAAAGCAGTAACAACCAAGGACCCAGCTTGGCCACTTTTTTCTCTGTGGTCTGTGTAGGAGTCCTGGTCCTTGCCCACGGGCCTGCCATCAGCCGCTCTGGGTGGTCTCATGGATCAGACCTCACCAGGGAGCCTCTCCGCCCTGCATCAGGCGCATGGCACCTGCTGCGGGATCATCAGGAGCCCCGGCAATGAATCGGAGCGGCCTTAGAAGCATCCTATCATCCCTGAACCTCAGTTTTCTCTTCCATCGTCCTGGGAGAACAGCCACCCACCGCCCATGAGGTGAGCCCTGAACACGTGTTCATGGTTTCGGAGTTGATCCCTCCCCAGGCTTTGCGCCTGGATGGCCTGGCCGCTCCCCCATCCCATCCTGGCCCGGCATCAGGGGAGGCAGGGACAGAATGACAAGAATGGAGGTCACGGCCCCACTGGTGCTGGAAGCGGTCACTTTATTGGCTGGAAAATGAAACTGTGGCCAGCACAGGAGGGAGTGCGGAGGCCAGAAAGAGGGGAGGGCAGCTGGGCTGGAGCCAGACGGGGCTGGGCTGGAGCCAGCCGGGGCCGGGCAGAAACTTCCACTCCCTCATTCCTCAGGCTGCGGTGGCTGAAACTGGGAGAAAATCATAATAAAACCATCAACAACAATATCCTGGACAAAAGTACCTGCCGCTTACCGGTAAATTCTGGACCTAAGCTTCCCCCACTACACACACACGCGCGCGCACACACACACACACACACACACACACACACACACACCACCTTCTTGTGGGCCCGGGGCTTTGCCTGTACTTCTCTGCAAGTCACTCACCTCTGCTTCAGACCATTCCTAGGACACACCTGGCCACCCCATGGT
This sequence comes from Micronycteris hirsuta, assembly GCA_004026765.1. Lineage (NCBI taxonomy): Eukaryota > Metazoa > Chordata > Mammalia > Chiroptera > Phyllostomidae > Micronycteris > Micronycteris hirsuta. The sequence continues at coordinate 278,850 of PVJI01000182.1, read as the reverse complement.
CCCAACTGGGCATGTGGCCTTCCCGAGGAGCCCTGATCATTTATCTCCTTAGGTGTCCCCCTACCACCAAGGAGTTCCACCATGCCTCTGCCCTTTGGGTTAAGCTGGGGCTATCTAATCAAAGAAATCTTATTTATCTCATTTTATAACTAAAATAATTATGGCTCAGGGGAAAGGCTGGTTCAGTGTCAGCGCTGAAATTTGAGACGGCCTTCCTGACTGAAAACGCCCGGCCTTGCTAGGGGTGCTGTGGAGGTGAGGGAGGCTTGGGATGTCGGAAAGCTCTGTGCCCTGGGGGGACCGCAGTTCCCTCTCAGGCACCGAAGTCATGCCTTGAAATAGGAGCCTTGGGCTCGCCCTCCCCTCGTTCTGGGCAAACTGGCCTCCACTGTGACCTGCCAGTCCCTCAGCTGAGACCTTGTCAAAGGCAGCAGATCAACGATGAGATCGCAACCAAAGGGCACTTCCAGGTTCTTGTTCATTCTGCTTCCTCTGCAGGACTGACTACCGGCACTGGCAGCGTCTGTCCATCTGTCTGCTGCAGCCGCCGGCTGCCAGCTCTGTGAGGAAGGGCCGCGGTCACCCTCTGTCCTGGCACCGGGCACAGAGCGGGTGGCACTGGATCACCCAATGGGCCAACTGAGCATGTAGTCAGGTTTTGTTTTGCTTTGTTTCCTTCTGCTTTCTTTAGGACTCAATCCTGGTTTATGTTTAATAATAGAGGGGGACAGGGAGGCTCCACAGTCCTTTCAGTGTCAAAGCCACTGGAGGTGGCCGCATACGATCCAGGCTGCTACAGACTAAGCGCTCGACCCAGATCAGACACACCTTTGCGGAAGCAAACTGAAGGTAACTGATCTCTGCCATCTTCATCCTGAAAAGCCGAGCTTCTTGGCAAAAGTAAAGATCAGCTCTTCTGCCTCCCGCTGGCCTCATGGAACTTCCTGCCTCCCCTCGGCCCTCCAGCCCCTGTTCCCCCTCCCACAACGCAGCCGTTCCTCTTGCTGATGACTCATGTAAGTGCTGTCCTTGCTAAGGAAATGAAAGGGTAAATCTCCGTTCCTCTCACGGCCCAATTCATCATCTACCTTCATCTATGTCCCCAACCCAGCCACTTCTCACCCCTGGTCACCCTCTCCCTGCTGGCTCCTTGTGGGGGGCGTCTCCTGGCTGCCCTCCCTGCTTCTGCCACCGCCCCTGCGGTCTATTCTCCACACAGCAGCCAGCTAGCCTTTTCAAATCGAAGTCAGAGCACATCCATTTCCAAGGGGGTAACATGTCTGGCTCAAGACCAGAGTCCTTACAGTGGCCGGTCAGGCCCCTAAGGAGCCGCTCGCTTACCCATCCCTCTCGTCTTACTGGCTCCAGCCTCTGGCTTTTCCTGAAACGCACCAGGAGGCTCCTGCCTTTGCACCTGCTGCTGCGCTCTCCCCGAGGGAGTCCCCAGGGCTCCCTCCATCAGTGCCCCTGTAAGGCCCTGCAATGCTGCTCCCGGCCTGCCCCACCCCCACCCCAGTACTCCTCATCCCCCTTAGGTTTTCTTCTGCTCCGCGACATTTATCTCTCTAACATTCTGCAGAATGTGCCTCTTGTTTTGTTGGCTGTCTGCCAGCCAGAAACCCTGTCAGAGAGATATTTCTGACTTGTTCCCTCATGAAGCATCCCCAGCCCCTGCAGCAGAGCATGGCACGTGCCAGCTGCTCAATAAGCATCTGTCCAGTGGGAGAAGGAAAAGAAACGAGCAGGTCAGTGAAGGGCAGTATGCTGGCCCAGCCCCTCCTTCTCTACCTCCGGCAGCTGTCACCACTTATGGGCTCAGGGCACTGCCTTCCTCCTACCCACCTACCTCAGAAGACAGGGGTGACACAGGTAACCTTCCCGCAACCATTGCGGCAGCATTTCATCTGGTCGGGACACTGGCTGTCCACCTGGCACTGGTCCCGGCAGAGGCCAAGCGGAGTCAAGGGAAGGTCCACCTTGGGGCAGGAGCCCGGCTTTTCTGCAGAGAAAAAGGAGTGTGGGGGGGGGGGCGGAGGGAAACGCCCAGGGGTGAACATGGATCCACAGCCTGCCCTCCCAGCGTGGGCCCTCCCCCTGCCCCGCCCCCTGCCTCACCCTGGGAGATCCAGGTCCCCACACCTCCCCGCAAACCCCTCTCCCTCAGGCTCTTTCCAGCACTGGTTTCAGAATCACAGGACCCCAGGGCGAGTCCCAGCTCTGCCTTTCCCTAACTTTGTGGCCTGGGCCAGAAATCTCCCGGAGCCGCTGCATGTTAGCTGCTGCAGAACCCTTCTGCCCGCATCACGGGGTTGTGACAGCAATGGAGGCAATCTACCTGTATTAATTCTCCCTGAAAAACCGCTCTCCTTTGCAAACTGAGTGGTTACAACAGTTCACATGTACTTAGCCCTTTCTCCGTGTTATTCTAAGCACTTGATGCGTATTAACTTGTATATTAACTCATCTAATTGTCACAATAGTCCGAAAAGAGAAGGAGAGGTACTATTACTGTTTCTTCATGTGACAGATGAGGAAACTGAGGCACAAGAGGTTCAGTAACTTGCTGAAGGTCATATAGGACAGAGGCAGGGTCTGAAAGCCAGGAGTCTGGCTTCGGAGTCCGCACACCACGCGCTCTGCTGCTTTGTAAGCTTCGAAGCGCAATGCCCGTGGGAGGGGTTACACACCCACGCCCTGTACTCACTCCCACTACTCAGCCCCATTTACAACCACAGAGCACTGTGCACAGAGAAGCACCCGTCCACTCGCACACACGCATGCACACACAGCTAGGGATTCAGAGATGCGCCACTGAAAATGCTCTTTGTGTAAATCCACTACCACCTTTGATCCTCACGACAAATATCCGCTCTGTCGGGGGCACTTCTAACCCTGCTCCTATCACAGATGAGGAAAATGAGGCACAGAGACATGAAGACACTACCCCGCACCACACCGCTGGTCAAAAGGAAAACCTAGACCTGAGCCCAGCCTTCCAACATCTGTCCTCACCCCCCAGCTCCCCCCGCACACCACGCCCCGCTTCCTGGCTCCCGGAGAAGGGAACTCAGCTCGCTTCCCAGAAGCCCCAGGAGCAAGCCCAGCCAATGTCAAACACGGGCACAGAGCAGGTGACCGGCTGACTTCCTGGCACGAAGAAATGCATTTCTCTGAAAAAGGCAGAGGCTCTGGACACCCAGCCGCCCAGCCGTTTACTGATAAAACGGGCACGGTGTATGGAGTATCTGCTCTCTACTAAGATGTTCGACATCTATTATTTTATTTAGCCCCTGGGTGGCTCCTGTAGAGTTTGAATGGGAGATAAGTAGAGGCTGGGAGGGGTAAAGCAGCTAGCTCAGGATCGTGCCACTAGCAGGTGACAGACCCAGGATTCTAGTCCAGGAGGCCAGGCCTCTTCCTGCCTCAGTCTGTCCATCTGAGACAAGGGGGCAGCAAAGACCCCACCTGACATGGAGACTCCTTTCTTTTTTTGGCCTGTCCACCTCTCTCACCTGTCTGCTTGCCCCTAGCTTTCTGTCCTGATGACCTTTCCTTCTGCCCCTTCTCGCTCTGGTCCAGCCTGAAGGCCTCCAGACCTAGAAGCTGTCTGGTTGGGCCCGTCCTTTTTTCACCTCCCACCTCTCTCAGCCTAAGTGTCTGAGGTCTCTAACCACAAGCCTTCCCAGCCCCTGCTGGCATCTTTGGAGAAGCAACAAAGCGGGGAAAGCACAAGGGCCGTGCTCTGGAGGACCAGTAATCACCACCCGCTGGTTCCCCAGGATGGAGACCTGTGTCTAGTCCTGTTTTCCCTGCGAAAAACAAGCAGCTTGGATTCCATGGGATCTAATGCCACTCTCTGCTCTGATGGGGGTCCCCTAGCCCTAGTGGAGGGACTCTCCCAAGTGCTTTTTACAGAGCACCTGAGCTTTCTCACACATCCTCTCACTCAATCCCTAGAGTGGAAGAGTTGGTTTCAATGAGGCAGGGAGGGGCGTGCTCAGGGAAGAGTCCTGACTTTCTTCGAACCAGGGGACCACAGTTGAATCCCTGGCTGTGACCCCTGCTGAGTCAATGGCTGGCGGTGCGATCTTGGGCAAGAACTTGTCTCTCTCCTCAATCTGTAAGATTTCCTTCTGTCTGGACAGAGCAATCCGGGAAGTCCTGCCAGGCCAGGAGTCCCAAGGCCTTCCCCTGGGGCTGGCGGAGGCCCCAGGCCTTGGGACCCAGCTCCCTGCCAGCTCTGGGCTTCCCCGCGGCTCCACCCGGTGGGTGAGTAAACTTCGAAACCCCGTCCCCTAACCTGGCAGAACAACGTCCCCGTTGTGCGTGCCGGAAGCCCGTCACGCACCAGAGAATGGAATACAGGTTGGGGTGGGGGCCTCCCTGACCTCCCGCTGCGCCTGAGCGACGCCTTTGTCTCCCCAGGGCAAGGCGAGCTGGGGCCGATCTGGTTCCATCCGCCCGGACTTCGCCAGGGGTCCCGGCGCGTCCCTCCCCCAGCAGCCCCGCCCCGCCCCGCGCGCGCGCCCCGCCCCGCCCCGCGCGGACGCCCCGGAGTTACCGTCGGGCATTTGGCAGACGCTGGCGCAGCCCGCCCGGCAGCACTTGAGGTTGTCCGCGCACTGCCCGTCGGAGCTGCACTCGCGCGTGCAGTTCAGGTCCTCCCTCAGCTTGGGGCACACGCCCGTCTTCTCTGCTTCTGCGCTTGGGAGGGGAGGCTGAGGACCGTCCGTGGGAGCCCGGAGCACATGTCGCAGAAAGCCACCATCTCCTGCTCCGAGGACCCCAAATCTCAGGCTTCAAGGAATTCTCGGGCTGGCCCTAGGCGCCCCCTTGACAGCCTTCAGCGGGCCTCGCTTTCAGAACAGGGGTCCGCGACCCCGGGGAGTACAGGAGTCATCTCACCCTCGGTCCCAGAGCCCTCTGTCCTCAGGGGACCCCCCCCCCCCAAGCTGGCAGTCCAGGACCTACCGACGTCTAGGCAGAGGGTCCCCCTCCGGTCACATTCTCCAACCTCAGCACAAAGCCTCCCCCTCAAATCTCAGTCTTCAGCGGTCTCAGCGCCCCCAGTACTTTGCACCCCACACCCTACACTCCCAGGGTCACCGCCTTAGGCACCAGGGACCCCCAAA